>WYDI02020926.1:0-10985 GCA_009867235.2 Psittacus erithacus | reverse complement strand
ATAAAGTACAATGAGACAAGAACCTTAGCCCAAACCCCGTATCTGAGAAATGCTAACACAGCAAATACCGGCGGTAATTAAGGTACAACATACTGGAACTCTGACTTCAAGATCCACAACATTAAGAGCCAATAAATCAGCATTGTGCCATCAGTTGCTTAGGTGGGAGACAGCAGCAAGATGCATTGGGGCATCCCCAGTACCGTGCAGGGAGATGGAGTCACAGCTAGAGCAGTGGCATCTTCAAAACCGAAAGGGAAGAGAGGAGGTGGCAGGAGGCTTTGAGGCAATGTGTGGAGACCGGTGACAGGTCTGGGTAGGCTGGGCTTGGCAGTCAATTACAGCCCGTGGGCAATGTTCCTCAGGCACTGGGTGGTGATTGCGCCTGCTTTCGGAAGTGGTAGTGCCTCTGGTAATGAACCAAGTGGGATGTGGTGAAAGGAAGAGACATCATAAATACAGCTATGTTGGCAGACATGGACGGGGATGTTAAGCTGCGGCCAAAGGACCCTGGGCAGGCTGAGAATTTCACCCAAATCCATGTTTTATTATCTTCTGTGCATGTCTGCATAAGCCCTGCTGCACAGTATGTGCTGATGGGAAAAGCCTTGTGTGCTGAAGGGCATCCAAGGGAGATAAGCTGCATTTATTGTGCTGGGAGACTCTTAATGTTCTTGCTGGGGAACCCAGCCCTTTTTGCTGCTGACAGCAGCTAGCAGAAGGATTACAGAAGTTGTCTTAATAGCTTTGCCAGTTTCAAAGGGTTGTACTGATTTACTGCCAACATGCCTTGCTTAGGAGGCTAGGGTGGAGATGGCTGCCCTCACCTTCTTCCTGGGGCATCCTGATTTGGCTCTGTCTTGCTCAAACTAGGCTCAAAGAGGTGAGCTCCAAGCAACAAGGCAGCAGACCATGCCCATCTCTTGGCTGTGGCTGCTTCTTTCCCAGACAAGGAAATGGATCTGTGGGGCTCATCTGTTACAGTCCAGTTCAAGGTCAAAAGGTTTAAGTGAAAACAATGACATGGATTTAAAGAAATGGACTTTGGACTGGAGGAATCGCATTTAGAGCTCACAGACTATCCTGCCTTCAGTTTTCTGCCTATGAAAGGGATTCTCTGATTTACTCTCATAGTTTCTTGACCTCCACTTTGCTCTGAGAGCTGAGGAATGCAGAAATGCTTGTGTAGGTGGCCACCATGGGAAGCGAAGGGGTAGTCACATAGTGTCTCTCTTGAAAATCAGCCTAAAGGTAGCCCCTCACTATCACTTCTGCAACTAAAGTTTTGACTCCTGGTGGTATCTTTGATGTGTAATTGGGCTTGCGTGGGATCCATGCAGTTTTCTCTAGGCTATGCTTGTTGAACCACCTTGTTCCATGCCAGATTATGATCTTTAATATTATAAATCTAAATCAAGACTAAGGTGACATGGCAGAGGTTGACAGGAAATCCCTGAATTACCTGGCTGTTCAGTTTGCAAAGGAGATGATCCCTCCAGCAAATGGTCATGGCTTGGTTGCCTTTGGTCTTTTCTCTTAGGTGTCTTTAACCTTGAGTGTCCTTGCTATCTTTCCTTAGCAGGCCATGAGGCTTCCACTCAGTCTCTCGCTTTAGAAAGTTAGTTTTCAAGCACAAAGCCCAGCTTGCTCCAGGAGTGTATGTGTTTGGTAATACAGAGTCAGGTGATGCTCTTTTCTGGAGAAGTATTTGTGTAAACTCAGGGTCCCAGGTTAGTTAAAATGAGGTGGAACTTCATCCTACTCTGGGAAACAAGCTGGAGCTGGAGCATTTCAGAAGATGATGTGGTGATACTCTCTAAAGTCTGGAGTCTCAACTTACTTGTCTTTTTGGTTGGTTAGAGTGGCAGTGCTGCAGGTCCCTGTAGTGTGGCATATGAGCACAGACAAAAGAAGACGACTGGATGTCTGATACTATTAGACAAAGTAATTTTAATGAAAATGGAAAACACTGTGGAACTGAAAGAATAAGTCTGCAGTTTTACAGAAGTGTCTTCAGCAAGCAGAGTGTGTTTGATGTTGGAGGATGCTTTCTCCTTGTAGAAACAGTGGAGTTTGACAGTAAAGACATGTTTCTTGCTTTCAGCATTGCTTATAAATCATGCCAGATGAGGAATAGCATGGATATCTAACATAGCTTCTTTCCTAGGTGTCATCTTTGGTGAAGTTTATAGCTGAACAAAGTGGACTTGTTCGGGGTGGTTGCAGAAACTCCTATTACTATTGCAATACAAAGTGGCTGTGAATGAACTTAAAAAGCACTTTACTCACACCTGAAAGTCTTGCTTTACACCATCAACATGCTGTAAAGATGGCTCAGTGCTTGCTGTAATTTAAGTTGCCCTTTAGAGTAATAGTTGAAGAAATGGAAAATATTAGAAAGGGTTATATATGGGGTAGTTTTAAGCAGCTTAGCACACACATGTCCCATTGAACTCAGCCAGAGGTGTGAGTGCTCAGCGTTTCTCAGCATCATAACCTTAGCCATGAATTCGTGTCCTGCATTTCATTTCTTGATTGCTATTTCCATTGGTTCAGCATAAACAGCAGTTTCAATAGAAGCATCTGCTTCCAAAGCGAGAAGAGAAGGGGTAGCCATACCCAAATCCGTACAGGTCCCCAAAGCCCCCATCAAAACCCCCATAACCAATCAAGCCTCTGTTCCCATACAGGCTCCCAAAGCTTCTGTAGCCATATGGGCTGCTATAGCGGTAGTAGCTGTATGGGCTCCCATATTGATAACCATTCAGGCCCCCAAAACCATAGAGGTCTTCACAGTCAAATCTTGAGTAGAACCCATCGTCATAGAGGTCCCTGAAGAAAGTCATTGTTCGTTGACGCAGGTAAACCTGAAACACACACCCAGAAGCAAGGTGACCTTGTGGGCTGCTGACAGCAGGAGGGAGGGCTCAAAGCTGGGGCACAGCTGATGAAATGCAACTCGTTCCCTCTTGGAGCTCTTTTTCAACCTCTTAACCATCTGCCTTTTTTTTTCTTCTCATCTGAATCCCAAACAACACTTGCATGGCTGACTATCCATAGAAGATAGACTTTTTACCAACTGAGAACTGAACTTTTTCACCCCAGAAGTTAGGGAAATTTGAATGAATTTAAGAAAAATATACCAGTTTAGATCCTAATGCTTATTCAGATGAGACCAACAGCCTATCACATGCTCCCCTCATTGCCTGTAAAGCTGCGTGCCACTCAACGTGGGATAAACTTAAACAGTGCAATGGAGGAATTTCCTTCCTGGGTGTCTCCTTAAAGTAGTAAATGTTTCATAAAGTTTTTATCTAGAGATTTGAATTCCCAACACCTAATAAAAACAAGCTGGAACTGGAAGTTACTTCCGACTACAAAACTGTGGCAGTAAACTTCAGTTTTTCAGTGCTTTAAAGCCTATTGTTAAATAAGCACAGGAAGAGCAAAAAAGTTTCAGTGAAGAAATTCTTCAATGTCACAGACAATTCTGTGTTTGGGATTAGCTCCAAAATGACAAGAAATTGCTTAGAGTGTCGTACATATATATATGTTATATAGATGTTACATATATATGTACACATCAGCATCTTATTTTTTCATATATATATGTTCATACGGGCACACACAATTATTTCTACTAACATATAGACATCTATACATACATATATACATACAAATATACATGCATCAGAAAGAGTATTGACTTACCTGGTTCACCAAGGGGAGTAGCTCAAAAGAAGTGAATAGCATTTCGGAGTTGTAGGTCCCTATATATACCCTCTTCCACTTAGCTGTTAGTTCTGCAGCATATCTTCTTGCATGCATTATTCTTTCAATTGATGTAATTGGAGTCAGTGATTTTCATATTTTCAGAGTTTGATGTTATGACAGATGTGTAATACCTATAGAATTTCTTTCATCTTAAAACAAGAAGAAATTGGGCTCAGCATATTTCTGGTAAAATTACATGAAATTCTTTGTAGTTGGAGGGCTAGAAATAATTTGGGAGATGTTCAGACCATATCCAGTTGTGCAATCTTCTTGTAGGTACTCCAGTTGTTTGGCTTTTACATCTATGGTGCAACGTGTGGGGGAGAGAAGGATTAGGCTTTGGTGTGCCGAAGCTTCTATTCAACTGCCTCGTGACCTCTAGTACTACCCAGTGATACTGGTGGGGATCTTCCGCCAACAGCTTTGTTTGATTTTTGTCCTAGGTTCTACAATAGTGATTTGGAAGAAATCTTTCAAGTCTCTTGTGAATGTTCCCAAATTTTTATTCCTATTTCAGATTTTTCTAGTAGTTTCTGAGTTTCATGAAACATAAATGCATCACTTTATTAGGACTTTGACATAAAAGACCTTAATGTGTCTTGTGAGTGACCATATTATTAAATCTGGGGTGTCTTTCGTGACAAACTATTAACATTTAAATACTGCAACACTTTGCAAATTGAGAACATCAATGAGTGTTTATGAAGTGCTTTGGCATTCAAAATTCTGAGGAAGCCTCAACATCCTGCTTGCTCATTATTGCCCTTATTTTATATTTAAATTAATGCCAGAAATTAGGTGAAGGTCATACAAGGATTTATGCAGTTAACTGCAGCGTTCCTCACTGTTGTAGTGGATTTGATACACGTGGTTGATTCTTTGTGAAGAAAATATTCATATGGCTCCTTGGAAAACAGAATTTAGTGCATCTTACAAAATCCTTTCAATTTATTATTCCCCAGCCCAAGTTCCTACTAGTATTCTCTACTTTGTTTTGCTGAACTTGCTGTCAAACCCTCCAGTGAACTAAACTGCACACAATGCTGTAGTTATCTTTCTGTCAAAACCATGTTTTCTGCTCATGCAGCACCATGACTTTTCTTCATGAGGAACACTTTGGAGGAATGCAGTTAAGTCTTATTTGCAGGTCATGCTGGTCCAGTTTCCTGAAGTTGCCTATGTAGCTTAATATAAAATACCTACATTTATGTTTTCATTTCCTTTAAACATGCACCCTGGGCCATGGTGCATTAGAGTTTTCAGTGAACAACAGAGATTTTCAAACATGTGGGAAGGTTTTATTTCTTTACCAAAAATTTCTTTCTCTTTGGGAACTTAGAAATGCTTTTAAATGATATACAAATAAACTTCAGTTTAGACAGTGAAGACTACAGAATGGTATCAGGAATGTAGTTGGCCCAGAAAATTTTAACATGAAAGAAACCTGTAATACATGTGACATATGGGAGGCTGGGAACACACTAATAATCCCAAACAATGGAGAAAATTATATTAATTGAAGATATGACGTGTACAGGCAAATTTGCTTTCCAGCCAATAAGACTACAAACCTTTTGAATACACAGGGCGTCTAAGATAAGCCAGGCGGGCAAAGAGACAGTATAAAAAGGGCTCAGAGCTCTAGGCTCCTCATCAGCTCTCTTGCCTTCCTCCTCCTGGTGAACTCGGTAAGCCTTTTCTCCATTCATATTCTTCATAAGGATTAGAAATTTTGGGTTAATAATTTATGTTAGGATTGTGGCTTCTCTGGAAGTTAAGACTTCTCAGTACCTTATGTCTGTGCTTATGCATTGGTGGGTTCAAGTTTTAAAGATTGGGCTGAATCTTTCCTGGTCCTGTTGGTAACTGGGTATCTGGCTCCATGGTGAAGATTTCTGGTTACTAGGTCTGCAGAAGCAGAGAAAGGTTTCTCCACCATAGCCCTCAGTGAGGTCTTCCACAAATCTAAGGGAGGTCTTCAGGTCTGTTTGGCAGAACAGCACATGTTCACATGTGTGTTAACGCTCCATGGTTTCTTGCATGTCCTGTCAGCATTTCTTCATTCCAGTCAAAATTGATGTAAATAACTGAAATGGGACTTTCTACTTTCAGCCCTGCGGCAATCATAGAATCAGCTAGGTTGGAAAAGAACACCAAGACCAACCTTTACACCAGGATTAAACCAAAAGCTAAAGTGTATTATCATGGCAAGCATTAGGCACTTTAAGCTTTCTTGAAGGCTTTCTTGTAGAGCTCTAGCCAAAGCTGATATCCTGAAAGAAATTCAGGATTATTAACTCCTAACAGTATTTTCTAAGTAAAATCCTGAAACAGCAGCAAAAGAGTTTTGGTCTGCAACAGGTATATGCTGTAGCCTGTGTTTCACAAATCTCAGTGACAAAAGACATAAACCCCATTGTTCCAAAACAGTGGGAAAATGACAAAACAATAGAAATGGGATGTAATAAGGAGAATAAGGAGCTGAGGAGTTTGGTGATGATTTTGCTTCTGTCCTTGGTCTCACATGGCTAGTCTTTTGGCTCTGAGACTGTTCCTGCCACTGTAGTAATCATTATTTTTGCTTTCCTCCCTGTTGCTGTGCTTCAGGTTTGCCTCCATCACAGAAAGATGACTTTCTTCCAAACCCAGTGTGACGATGACTGCTATTCTCCCTGCAATTATGGGAGCCTGTACAGCTACCGCAGCTACGACTACGGGAGTCCCTGTGGCTACCGGGGCTATGGCGGCCTCTATGGCTACCGGGGCCTCTATGGCTTTGGGGACCGGTATGGCTGTGGTGGTCTCTACGGTTACCGGGGCATTTATGGCTCTGGGGACTGCTATGGCTCTGGAAGTCTGTATGGCGGCTATAGGGGCTACTATGGCTTTGGAGACTCCTACGGCTACCCAGGCTTCTATTCCAGCCGCTATGGCTACCCCTTTGGTTCACGATATGGCCTGAGATTTGGCTATGGGAGCTGCTAAACCCAGCGGGAACGTTCCTGAAGTGAAGATCAACTCAGGCCCAGCAAGCATGGACTGATGGTGAATCTTGGCAGCAGTGGTCACTGGTGTGCAGAGCCCTGGTGACAGCAGCCACCCACCCTTCATGGAGGCATTGAGCACTCTGTGCTGCTGTTGAAGTGCTTGCGATAATTGATCTTCTGCTCTGTGTCTGCTTGCTCTCTTGTCACCCAAATCCTCCTCTTGATCAAAAGCTTGCTTCTGCAGTTCTTTGTGAACTGCCTTTCACATTTGTTGCCATGATGTATGCAAAACCTTAATGCTGATTGAATGGAATCAGCAGGGTGTAATGTGTCTTCGGGAACGTGGTCTTTCAGTTCGGTATGCCTTTGAAGATCTATCTGCCTTTCACTCACATTAAAAATTATGCTGCATCAGTACTGCATCTCTGGTTTTATTTTTCACCTGCATGCCTCAAATATCTTGAAATCAACAATATCACACAGATTGTGTGACAGTTATTAACTTTGTATACTCAGGGATTTGCTTGTAGAGACTTGCCCTCCTCAAGCTGGGAAACATGGACTTCTGTAGCTGCAAGAACCTTCAGCTATACCTCTGGTTATACATGTTTCTACAACTCCAGGCTTTGGCTTGGTGTATTCCAAATAAGTGGTTCATTTAAAGTACTTCATTGTTGCTGCTTGGATAATGTCATGTGGTTCAGATATGATCCATCACTGGCTGTGGTCTGCAAATGTGTGGACTCATCAGGCTTAAAATTTTGAAAGAAGTCTGTGTTTTATATATTATTATAGAATCATTAAACAGCCCAGGTTGGAAGGGACTTGGAAAGATCAGGGTTGAAGGATTAGGGACTATCTGATGGAAAAGGGGAAGGAATTTGCCCCTTGCAGTGTATATAGTTTGGTAGGAGCAATAGAAATCCTTTGACCAGCACCTCTGAGGCATATTTTTGTCTGTCAGTTCAGGGAAGTGCACTCAGAGCCCACAGTTTGGAAGGAGGCAAGGTTAAAACTGATTTTTACTGACTTTTTTCCTTTTTCCCACTGAATATTATAGGCAGATGCTACAGAACCTCTGGGTTCACAACTGAGAGGCTGTGGCTGCATTAGAAGGAAGATGACGGCACTTTCTCACTGCTTCTGTGGCTGGAGGCAACTACCAAAACACCCTGGAGACATTGAACACTGTTTCACTTGATTTTGATTTTTTAAGAATCAGTTGCCTCTTTTTTTCCCCACTTTTCTTTCTGTCTTTTAGTTTTAGTCCCCAGATTTAGTGAATTCTTATAACTGCACCTGTAGAACTGGATTTTGTTCTACCCCGTGTCTGTGCGGAATATGATAGGAAATTGTGACTCTGGAGCAAGAACACTAAAATTGCCTGGAAAAGGACAATATTCTGCTCACTTGAACATCTTTATATACTCTCTATAGAGGCTTGTGGCTAATTCTCTATTTTAAAACACTATTATAAAGACTACTGCAGTCCTATTATGCTGAAATGTGTTAACCTTAAATCTGGTAATAGTTTCAATAGGGAGAAATTGTGGCATTTCTTAAATTTCTGAGGGGTAAAAAGGAAGAAAAGGGTGTATTTACTGGGACCAACTGCTCTGGAGGTGGGGGGGTATGAAATGCTTTGCCAGCATTAGGAATACAAAGTCCCTTCAGGATGCCATCACCCTCAGTATATCCATGTAAGCTAGAGACAGAGGAAAGAAGACAACTGGAATTCCATTTTTTTTTTTTCATGCAGAAAGAGTTTAATGCAATAAGAAATGAGCTGGCACAGATACAGAAAGATTATAGTTTTGGGATACTGGAAAGAGCTATGGAAGATGAGTCATTGCACTACACTACCCAGAACATTCCTTTTGCTGAAGCTGTGCTGTTCATCCCTTAGGTACTTGCAAATCCAGATCAAAGGAGAGACAGCTGTAATACTTCTCCATTACATAGTCCTGCAGCACCTTACTGGAAGTAGTTATTGAAAATGCAGATGACACAAGAGGTAACTTTGCTTTAGTCCTTTAACACCACTGCAGCAACTGTAAGAAGCTTCAAATGAGCTGCAGATTGTCGTTCCCATTGCTGAAGAGTTTAAATAGGGTATCTGTCAAAAAGGCTTTAAATGCAGCATATCAAGAGAGAACTAATTGTGAAAAGCAGGAAGAAGCAGACATAAAGAACAAAAATACAAATGCCAAAAAATGTTAGAGAACAGCCAAGCTCCTCGGTCTCAGTAACTTCAGTTGCTGCCACAGGGGCTCAGCGCTTCTGTAGGCATTGCCTCTGACATTAGCCATTCTTCGTTGCTTGCTGGGTCGGGGTTGATTCTTGTTTCAGGGGTGTTGCCACTGGGTTTAACAACAGGGGTAGCAGCACCTGTAGCTGTAGTTACAGCAGGAAGGGTAATAGTATCTGGTGGTACATGTCCCGTAGCTGCAGCAGTTTCCACAGCTGTATCTGGGCCGGTAGCTGCACAGGGTCAGGTAGCTGCAGGGGTTGCAGCAGCTGTAGGTCCGGGAGCAGCGCACGGTCCTGTAGCATGGGGAGCAGCACACGCTGTAGCACGGGTATGTGTAACAGCAAGACATCCTGGTGTGGTGGAGGGGAGCAGGCAACCTGAAAGAGAGAAGAAGGTAAGGGGTAGGCTCAGCTTGCAGGGAGCAGCAGAAGTAGTGGCGTGGTGGCAAGAGTACCCAACTCCCTTTCTGTGCTCCCTCCTTGTTAGATCTGACTGTGAGGCACAGTTTCTTTAGTTTCTCCTCTTAAAAGTGAATATAATACCCTCTTTTTTGGACTTTGGACACAGGAGGTTCAGCTTACAGATGTGCATCCAAATCTATGTGTTTTGGTGTCCCCAGCACAGGCTGCTGAGGTCAATCAAGACAAGTTCATTAAAGGCAGCCTCCTTGTCTGGTTTTAATCTTGTTATGTAAAATATTCCTTTTCCTGTGCAACCTTGGCTTTGTTAGTGCCAGTTCTAGCAAGAATACTGAAAATACTTTGCTGGCCAGTAAAGATTTAATGTTTAAGTCCTCTATTGCCACAGATCACAGCTGCTCGAGTGACTTTAGAGAGACGAAAGCAATTCATGTGACTTGTTCATATTCATTATTGCAACATCTTTCCATTCAAAGCCATTTCCGCTTTGCATAATACACAATTCTGCCCTTGAACCAAATTTCAGTTTAAAAAGCTAAAGCAATAGAGCTGCTGCTTTCTCTTATGTGAAGACGAAACTTCTTACCAGGCTTCACATCTCACCAATGATATCTGAAAATTCATTCATCAATGTCCCCAGCTTTTTTTACTATACAGATTAAAAGCATACAGGATAAAATACTTCACCACTGTTACATACAAGAGAATGTTAGTAAAGGAGTCATTCCCAAGTTAAAGGAATCTCTGTGAGAACAGGATCTGAACTTACCGAGTTCACTGAGGAGAGTAAACCAAGAGGAGCGATGGGAAGAGCGTGGAGTTGTGAGCGCTTTTATACAGTTTCTTGGACTTGTGGAAGTCAGTGCAGTTCCTTATGTGCTTCCACTACCTGTTAGTCACAAAACACATTTCGGAAGTACATCACCAGTGCAATTGCTGTAATTGTTTTCCTCCACATTTATGTCAATTTTCAAATTCCTCTGGAAGCACATTGTGATTATGCCTTGGGAGGCTCTTTCATCTTAAAACTTTCCAGGAGAAGTGGATTTCTAGGAATTCACCCAAAGGACAACTGGGAATGAAACTGGAATACATGGAACTGGAATACATGGAACACTTCCAGCCACACTGCCTGCCTGGCTGGGGAGTCAATAGACTGTTTCTTTGTTATGTCCCTACAAAAGACAGGGATACTGCACATTGTGGGGTTGTATAAAATACCTGGCCAGGAAAGAGGCATTACACTATGTGCTTAAGGCTTTTCTCAACCATTTTGATTCATTTCCGTCACAATTAATAACAGGCGTTCCATTGATTCCTTTAGGTTCTGCTATTGTCTATAATTTGACATACGCACGATGAGAAGTCTAGGCCAAGGCACAGGATCAATTACATGAGCATCTGAGCAATGTGCCTGAGACCTGCTGTCTGGTTTATTTTGGCTTTTGTCTTTCTTTTTTCTGGATGAAATCATTAGAAAATATTTTTTGAATCAGTACCTTGTAATCATGTATCACACACACATGATATTTATATATATATAAAAATATAAAT
>WYDI02020925.1:5180-19937 GCA_009867235.2 Psittacus erithacus | reverse complement strand
CGCTTCCTCCCGGCTTCCCCTCCTCCCAGGGCAGAGCATGAGGCTCAGAAAGTCCTTGACCAATTGTAAACATTCTAGGCAGTAGCTACAAACATCGGTATTATCAGTACTGTTCTCAGGCTGAAGGTTAGAAACACAGCGCTGCACCAGCCACTAAGAAGGAGAAAAAATGACTGCTACTGCTGAACCCATGACAACATTTCATGTTTCCTATGTACTTGTTTTTTCATGAGAGAAAATCAGTTTTGTTATTTGCTCTGGTACATTAAATAGTAGGAGACACTGAAGAAGTTTTGTATTAGTCTTGGAAAAAACTCTTGACCAATATCACTTTAATAACCAGTTATTTCCTTGTTTCATCTTCTTGGTTGAAATCTGTGTGGCATCTCCTTTTATCTCTCTTAATACCATTTTCTTCAAATACAGTAGTCTTTTGCAAGGGTGTAGGTTATGGGGGAAAACGTGGTAAATCAGTGAGTTCTCTACCATTTGCTGTAAAAGAGGGAAAACAGATGTTAGTATCTCTCGCAGTCTCAGACGGCTTCTTTAGTACCATCCTCAACCCTTCAACTGAGAAATTAATTAAAAGTGCATATGATGCCTTAACAATAATATTTTTTAAACTAAAGGAAAGATACTTTAGTGAAGTGATAAGTTTTCCATGTAGGTTTTCACCATGTTGTCTAAGTCCACACACAGTGCTGCTGAAGTTCATGAAGAAATTTCCATTAACCTTGATAGCTATGGTAGTCTGCTGGAGCAATCCTATGTTTAATTCTTTCTCTTACATTTTAGTTCTTCAACCAGTTTAATCTGGTATACATCATCAGTGCTGCTAGAGACTTGATCTCCCTCTCTATTTTCAGTCTATTATTTCTGCCTTCCTCCTTGTGACTAACAATAGCAGTCTTAACAGCTATTCAGCAATCTCAATGAGGATGCTGATGCAGCTGAGAATTAACCTGGGAAACAAGTAAGAAGGTCAGTTTTTGTTCAAGAAATGAAAGCTGGAGAGGAACTTTTTTTTACGAGGGCATGTAGTGACAAGACAACGGGGAATTGCTTTAGACTGAAAGGGTAGATTTAGATTAGATATAAGGAAGTTCTTTACTGTGAGGGTGGTGAGGCAGTGGAACAGGTTGCTCAGAGAAGTTGTGGCTGTCCCATCCCTGGAAGTGTTCAAGACAGGCTGGATGGGGCTTTGAGCAACCTGCTCTAGTAGAAGTTATTTCTTCCCATGGCAGGAAGGCAGGAACAAGGTAATCTTTTAAAATCCTTCCAACCCAAACCATTCTGTGATTAAAGCCAGTTGCTTGATGTTGTCTGTTACATGGGTGTATGAACAATGCTTGCTGGGTCAAGGGAAGGAGTGAGGGAAAAGGAGGGTGAAGTTGGAGCAGGCCTTTGGCAGTGCCAGGTTGAGCTGATAGTGGCACATCTTTGGTGTTGGAAGTTAATATTTGTTTTTAGTATTAGTAGATAGCTGTTGTTACTGGCTTCTAGGAGACATTGCATGGAAGAAGTTGTTAGTCTAGTCCAGAAGTATAATAATAATAGTAATAGTGATCTTATTTGGATGGATGATCCTTTGTATCATCAGAACACTGCAGTCTTAATATGACGGGCACTCATCAGAAAAGGAACACACGTGTAACTAGCTGTGCTCCAATTTTCAGTCTGGCTGTCTCACAAGAGTTGAAAATGATAGAAGAAAACCTTTCTCATGTCCTCTACAGTAATTTACTGACGTTAGTAATCGTAGGATGTTACATTTCTTGGTTTGTGAAAATGAAGTTTGGTTTAAAATATTGGCTTAAAAAGATGGTAAAGCCTGTGGCATTTTTAGCTGGTTGGGTATTACGGAATCCTAAAGCTGTGGGCCACAAAAATGCATTGGAAGGCCTAATGCTTTATGCTCTTACACAAATGGACTTGGCTAGATTGTTTTGGCTTGTACTCCTCCAGTAAACACTCTGAAGGGGGGAAAAAAAACCCAAAGTGCGACTCAGATTCTCCTGGAAGTCTCATTTTGGCTGTGGCTGCTTGGCAGTTTTATGATAGTAATTGGAGAGAGAATAACTACTAAATGCTTTGAGGTTTTTAGTCTTAACTTTCATCTTTCAGCATCTGTTGTGTTAGAATACTCAACTAATTTTCAGTTTCTAATATTAAATAAAAATACCAACCCTGAGTAGCCTCAACTTAGGTAACAATATAGAAACTGTTCTGTTTTATTCTCTTTCACCTGCCCCACCTGTAGTTAGTGGACATAAGACATGAGGATGATTGAGTATCTTAAAGTTGTTGGAAGGTATTAGCTGTAGATTCATACTGCACAAAAATGCTATTAAAGTTTTATAAGCAATTTCTTTTTCACTGTGCCTTTAAAACTTCAAAGTGTTCTTCCTGGAAAGGTGTTTCTTTTTTATCTCTTCAACTTCTTCCTTTTTTCTGAATTTATAAGTTTTCCTGAGATGCCACATTTTGTTGGTGACAGTCCTGCAGCACAATGCCAGAGAAGGAAAGAAAAGCAATAAAGCTTTATTACTAGAGGCTTGTTGTAATTAAAAAAAACCCCAACCTACTGAGTCTGGCGGGGAGGGTGGTGGAGTAGTACAAGACAGCAAAATAATACTGCTGTTAAGAGATGTAGTTTTGCATGGTTTTGGAAAGAAAGGGGTGAACAGCAATGAAGAGCAGAGAATGTAAATAGTTATAGCAGGCAGTAATAGAGAGACATAAAAAGCATAGGTTGACAAGGGAGCACATTCCTCTTGCTGAACCAAGAAGCTAAAATCATTGATACATGATTTCATCTGACTTAACTTTGTTCTCTGGCATTCAGCATATCACTACTGTCAACTTTTTACCAATTTTGAGATGTTTTTCCAACTAGGACAAGGGGTAGCAGGTTAAAACTTAAACAGGGGAAGTTTAGATCAGATATAAAGAAAAAGTTCTTTACTGTACGGGTAGTGAGGCACTGGAATGGGTTACCCAAGGAAGTTGTGAATGCTCCATCCTTGGTGGTGTTCAAGTCCAGGTTGGACAGAGCCTTGGGTGACATGGTTTAGTGTGAGGTGTCCCTGCCCATGGCAGGGGAGTTGGAACTAAATGATCTTAAGGTCCTTTCCAACCCTAACTATTCTATGATTCTGTGATTCTAAGTGCAGTGGGGATCCTCATGGGTGCTTCAGCACCATGGAGGCAACTGATGATGTAGATAGGAAGTTCTAGTACACTTCTGATGGAAGCATGAAGAGGTTGAATGTTAGAAACTCCTGCCAATTCGAATCTCTGAGCTTCCAAGTTTTGTTTTTAAATTGATTTTTTAAATGTTTCTAGTGAAGTAGCTTCAGATTCAAGGAAGCAGATGGCTACCTTTCTTGTTTTCATGATTTCTTCTGGAAACATTAAAATGTCATTAAAGAAGACAAAGAGAGGTAACGTGGTCTGCAAGTGGATTTTCTGTGTTACATTTGCAGAATGGTAAGTGCAAAATATATCTGGCAATTTGACTTTATGCTTTACTAAATTCCAAATTTAAAAGTCATTAGGAAATATATCATTAAGAGCAGCTTTGTAAGGAATAGAAAGAGCAAGTATAGCGCCAGTTGGTTCTACTCCTTTGTCTCTTAGATGATTGTACATTATTGTTGATACTAATTTGCTGTACTGAGTTAGAAAAAACTTAAGTTTACCATCCTAAAGCTGTCACTACTATTTTAAACAGAATAATTCCAAGCGAAATTTTCTTTCTGATTCTTTGGAACTTGCTGTGTTACGTGACGTGCTAGCTACATGTGAACTCATGTTTATGCGTAAAAAAAATACAAGGTATGTGTATTTCTCAATGTATCACTTTGGTCTCCTTTCAACTTTTTCAGGGAAAATGCAAAATGAAATTTAAATTAATAATTGCAGTCACACTAACTTTGTGTTCTACTGTAGCATTGCTGAAATTCTTGAAAAATGCAGACTGTCGCTGTTGGTGCTTGATCCGTATCTTTAAGGCAGAATTATTACCCATCTGTGCATAGTTTTCTGGATCTCAAAAGGAATTTTTTTCCGGATAACACGCCGCATCCTTCCAACGTTAATTTTACCTCTGCCTAAATCATGGCATGTATAAATAATTAGAGACACTTCAAAAATTACCCCTTTTTCATTTCCTTAATGGTACATCTTTCTGTTGGAGACAATAGCTTGCCTATTTCTTGATACTATTTTAAGTCAATATTCTTCTGGTGTTTCTGCCTGTGGAAAACACGTAAAAAGACTAAAGTCATTAGAAAAATAGTACCAACAACAAGAGCTGGGGGAAGCAGTCATTTGATGGTGGGTGACATACAATTTAGGCAATGTTGTGTTCCTTTTTACAGGATGATAATGTGAATGATGTGGTGGAACCCAATTTCATGGTTATGGGTTTCTTTACTTGGGCTTCAGAAATGATTCTTAATAATAACAGCAGAATAAAGATTCCTTCCTGAGAGGAGAAAAGATTTTCTTTATTTGAATTTCTCATTATCTGCCCAGAATTATCCTTGCTATCTGGATGGTAACAAGTATTTTATGTTGGTTTTCACACTTTCTGTCTATGTGAATACACAACAGACAATGAAAGCTTAGAGGAAGTTTGGAAATACTTAGCTTACCTTAATGTCATGCATGCCTACTGAGATATTGTCAACATAGTTTTCACTTTGCACCCTTTTAAAATCATTTCATTTTTTTAGTTTGGTTGTTTGGCTGGCTGCAGAGGGGTGTTGGTCGATGAGAAGCTGAACATCAGCTGGCAGTGTGCGCTCACAGTTCAGAAAGCCAACCGTATCCTGGGCTGCATTAAAAGGAGCATGACCAGCAGGTTGAAGAAGGTGATCTTGCCCCTCTGCTCTTGTGAGACCTCACTTGGAGTACTATGTGCAGTTCTGATGTTCTCACCATAGGAAGGACATGGAGCTATTGGAGCAAGTCCAGAGGAGGGGCACGAGGATGATAAGGGGGCTGGAGCACCTCCCATATGAAGACAGGCTGAGAAAGTTGGGGCTGTTCAGCCTGGAGAAGAGAAGGCTGTGTGGAGACCTCATAGCAGCCTTCCAGTATCTGGAGGGAGCCTACAAGGATGCTGGGGAGGGACTCTTCATCAGGGACTGTAGTGATAGGACAAGGGGTTTAAACAGGGGAAGTTTAGACTGGATATAAGGAAGAAGCTCTTTACTGTAAGGGTGGTGAGGTTGTGGAGCAGGTTGCTCAAAGAAGTGTTAAATGCTCTGTTCCTGGCGGTGTTCAAGGCCAGGTTGGACAGAGCCTTTGGTGACATCATCTGGTGTGAGGTGTCCCTGCCCATGGCAGGGGGATTGGAACTAGGTGATCTTAAGGTTCTTTCCAACCATAACCATTCTATGATTCTAGTCTATAAAGCAGTCTGCTAGAGAAAGAAACAAAACAGTAGGTGTCAGCTGTCTGGTGGCTTTTTCTTTTCACAGTGTGTTGTTTTATATCCATTAAAAATTAACTGGGTGAGAGGATCAGGAAAAGAATTGAGTGTTTGTAGTTTGCAACAGAAAGAGCCTAGCAAGGTCCTTAGAGCCTTCAGTGAGGGGCCAGTAGCATATGGTGAGGCCTTGGGAGGATAAAAAAAAATTCCAGGGAAGGGGCAGAGTAGTACCCACTGCACCTTAGATCTTTGAGTGTGCAGCAACAAGTGAAAAGTTGAAGGTTGAAGTATGCAAGAGTGACATGGAATATATTTGAGGATATCTGTTGGTCCCACTTGTTCACCATAATTTTTCTACCTGTTCTTTCCAGATGTACCTTGGGGATTTTCAGCCTCCATGTCCCTATCTGCATCTAACTCTCCTAAAGCTTTCTGATTGTTTTTTTATTTTTTAACTCATTCTTTTGTCAAGTTGAAAGCCTGCTGTTGTCTTCTGCTCTTGATTTCTTTTGCTCAGGCCATACCATAGTTCATTATGCCCTACATTACATAGGAAATGTAGAGCAATGGCATTTAGACACACAATTACTGAAGAAGCTTGTCTGTAATGGTTACTGTTTTGTTAGAAATCCCAAGAGGGAATGAGGAACTAATTGGGTGGATTTAATACATTTTTAGTAGGTTCTTTGTTTTTGCCTGTTGACGTTGGTTTGTTTTGTGGGGGTTTTTGGTTTTTTGTTTTGGTGGTGTTTTTTGTTTGGTTTTTTTTTTAGTTGACGTTTGATTTGTACAGGGTTTGTTTTGCATAATAGACTTCAAGATGTACATGAAGCAACAGTTGTGGCTTACATGTTGAGCTTTACTGAGTTTTTCTACAAACTTAAGTATATAAATTTATATAAACTGTGTTCATCTTACTAAATATTCAAAGGATGTAATTGTAGTGTAGTTATATCTGCAGTTGTTCTGGCTCCACAGCAGTTGTATTTTATCTCTGTAAAGTTTGCTACATGAATGAATAGTTCATAAGGACCTTTCTAGTTTACATGCAGTACACTATAAATTTAAGTGATATGAAAGGCAATGAATGGAAGGTTAATTAAATAAGCTTTATTTTTATATTGTAATTTCAGTATGCAACCAATGTAATTGATAATTATGGGTGTTGTATTCAGACACAAGGGGTTTTAATGCTGAACACTTTTAATGATCAAGTCTCAAGACTGTAAACTCTCGTGGAGAGTTTCCTTTTTGCCGGCATATTCAGAAAGCTGTACTGTAGCTATATAAGTATAACTTAGACTGTTGACAATATAGGTTATCCCAGTTTGATCAGCAAACTCTACTATCAGCAGTGTTGATAATTTTTATACCAGTGTAGTTGGTATACTATGATAAAGCTTTTACGCAACCTAAGAAAATGCAGAAAAAGCTCACATCTCTAAATAGCATTGCTGTATCAAGAGACTTTGTTCTCAATTTAATGTTTCTACTGAACCACGGTAGTAGAGCTCCAGTTCTGGATAGGGCAACATTAAAGATATGACTTCCTTTTATGTTTTTGAGTGTAAGATAACAAATGAAACATTGCAAACAGAACTGTATTATGAGTATTTTTATTTTGTCATTCATATATCAGTAA
Organism: Psittacus erithacus; assembly: GCA_009867235.2. Taxonomy (NCBI): domain Eukaryota; kingdom Metazoa; phylum Chordata; class Aves; order Psittaciformes; family Psittacidae; genus Psittacus; species Psittacus erithacus. Next base: position 12,855 of record WYDI02020925.1, on the reverse strand, counting down.
ATCATGAAGATTATTTCAGCCTTACATTTCAAGATTTTGCTTTTCTTGAAATAAAAATTCATATTTGAGAACAGTGCTCAAGGCTTGATTAAAATTTGATGCAAGGGTCTCTGCTTTGTGAGTAGAATCTAGTTGTGCCCTGCATACACTAACCATGGGCAGAAGAAAGTAATTGCTTAGTTAGAAAATTGGAGCCATAGCTAAAATTGCTTCAGGTAATTGACCAATATTTATGATTTTCTTGATCCTAAATAAGATACTGGGTACTGCCTGTGTATCTAATTAAAAAATACAGTTTAAGGAATAGTGTGTTTTGGTTGAGTGGAAAAATACACTTTTTATCCTTGAAATAAACTAGGAGATTTGTGTGATCCACCCCCCAGACCTTTGAATATCATGTCCAAAATGTTCCCTTGTCATTTACAGACACTGTATTCAATAAAGCATAACAGAGATATTTATTTTCATTACTTTAGTTTCAGCGTTTTAAAACAGAGAAACTACTTAAGAACTGAAACTGATGATTTCATGTGAATCAAGCACCTGCAATCTGACCTGCAAAAAACCCCTAGTTTATTTCGTGATCTGCTGTCTGCTTCACTTTTCAGGTCAAGTGAATTAGTTCTGGAAGGAAGGTGCTGTCAGATGGATGTGAAAATCAGTCTTTAAGTGTTCAGTCCATTTTGTGCTCTGTCCCCAAAAAATAAACTATTCACCCAAATGTGTGAATACTGAATACTTTACTGCATTTTCAGTTCTTCTACACTTTTGCGAAATTTTAAACTAAAATAATGTGAATGTATGTTTTTATTTTTAAGCTTTATTTTAATTTTCTTGTCTCAGAATATTTCTATTATATCTCTGAATCATAGAATGCCAGGTTGAAAGAAACCTCAAGTATCATCTGGTCTAACCTTTCTTTGCAAAGCATGACCTAAAAAAATGCATGACCCTGTCAAAGCTCTACCTCTGTTCAGTCCCTGAAGTGTTGAAGATAACCTTGTGTTGCTTTCCTATAAAAGGTTTTCAGATGCATTCAGAAACGTGCATGTAGTCCCTATATTAAATCAAGGCGTAGTTATGTTTGGGGGTAGTGTAGAGCTTTATAGAGTTGGTTTTGTGTGTTTTTTGATTTAGCAGGGGTGAGGGTTTTTGTTTGCTTCGGTTTGGTTTTTCGGTGATGGTTTTTTGTTGTTGTTGTTAATTTGCTTGATTTAGTGTGGTGATATTTTTTGTTTGGTTTGGTTTTTGTGGTGGTTTTGTTAGGTTGTGGTTTTGTTGTCTTCTTCAAGTGCACCGTGCCTCTTACTGCCTCTCAGCACTGCTATGCTATGTTGGGAGGTATGCTTTTCAGTCAGGTTACACAAATGTTTAATGAAATTCAAAAACTTTACCCCAGTATAATAAAAATATATTTCTGTGTCTCACCAGCAACCGATGCCCAAACATCAGAAGATTAAGCTATGCAGGATTGTATTTAATTTTTACTGTACTTAATTGTACTGTTGGCTTAACCCCAGCCCTGCAATTCTGTTTGTTCTTGAGGGATTGCTTTCCCTGTGTGCTCCTAATTTATTTTCAAGATCCTTGGCCATTGGCTTGTAATAACAATGTAAATATGCATTTAATGGTTGATATTCAAGAAGGCCTTTGCTAGTTTTGAACAGTGGGTTAATACGTACCAACTTTAGTCAGTGATCTTTTCTCAAGTTACCTATTTAGTTTTCACCTTTAAAACTTGCTACGAAACATAGTCGACTATGTCATTATCAGACCAAGTGCCTTCAGTGCCAATCCTTCTTCCAGCTTTAAATGTTTGGAAAGAAGGAACAGAATGGAAAGTTATTTAAATGCCAGTTCTGCCAAAGTGGGGAGAGGTTGCAAATAGGATGTTGAAAAATAATGCTAGATCGTAATGTGTCCTAAGTATCTTAACAGTTGCATTTAGTATTTTAGGGATTGTTGTGTTCTTATGATTGCATCATTATGTCTTGCTGGAATCTTTGAGTCTCTGCCTGGAGCGATAAGTGTCTTAGTTTTTCTGAATATAATGTTAACACTTACAGTGATGTACTTGTCCTGTCATAACACCTGTACACCTAACTGCTCACAACTGTCAGTACTTGATAATGCTGCTGAGATAGAAGTCTTTCAGAATGATGTGAGAGAGCAAGCACTCTGCTGTAGATGGATCTTTTCCTGTTTTCAGAAGAGAAGTTTCTTGTGAAAGTACAATCTTGCTTTGTTGCTGATTTGTCGCTTCTGATCTGATGATTGCACAATGTTCCCTGACTTTGGATCAGATTTTCACCTTTTAAATGTACTGAGCAATTAAAGTTGATTTTATTAATAAATATTGCAAGTAATTTATTTACTCTTGGAATGCACTTATTCCCTGGGTAAAATTTCTCTGATGTCTAGAGCTGTGTTGTCAACATGGCCTCAATTTTATTTCATTATATCAACTGAAATACTTTGTATACAAGATACTCAGCTTTCAAAGCTTTTGAATTTTTAAGGAATTTCAGATCTTTGTTATTTTGATGGCTTTTTATGTCAGATGCCTAAGCAACAGTGTCATGTATCCCTGAGCCTTGTTATTAGAGTGGGTTTTTTCACTTGCAGTGTTGTTTTTTGCATTAGTAGTAAATACATATGCTTTCTTACAGAGCTTGGGGATGGACATTTAAGATCCCCTACTGTGTTTTAATTTAAGAGAAATACAAGGCACAGCTAGACAGAAAAAAAGTTCTGCAGAATTTTCTGCTAAAAGAACAAAAAGGCAGACTGCCAACATGTTTTTGTGGTTTCTTTAGTAGTAATCCTTGCGTCATCTGTTGATAACTGTTCACATTATTTCTGTTTACTATAATTTTTGAGATGGAAAAAGCACCTTAGGTTCTCTTAGATAAAAAGTAGTTGAACATGACTTTTATTCCGTACTGAAACTGTCCCAAGGAATGCAATTCCTTTTGTGAAGTAGAATGAGATAATTAGTTCAGCAGTAGCTTGGAAAAAAGGACCCTCTAGAAGCTCAGAAAAGAGTTTTCTGTGTTATTTTGTTGTGTTGTTCATGTGCATGCCTCGATGAATTTTGTGAGGTCTGCTTAGAAGCTGTTCACATTACATAAATGAATTGGAATTAATACAAGATGCACAAAATAGTTTTGATTTTAAATGACATGCATTCTGGTTTCTGTAAGTGACAGAATCAAATAACATATTTGATATACTGTTCACCTTGAATATGACCATCCCATTATACTTTTCTTTAGCTATAAAAATACGGAGCTACTGAGTTCCATCTTCAAGTAATAAAACTTTATGGTCAAGTCAGATGCTGAACTCAGTTTCTGTCTATTTACATGAATGCAGAGCTTGCTGTCCTATACACAGGAAGAACTGATTGGAAACCATTTTTATACTTTTGACTCCAAAGGAATTCCAGCCTACATTCAGCTCAAAACTTTTTACCCCAGCCAGAACATGAAATTTCTGGGAGGATTTGCTCTGGAGAATGTATGGACCTATTACTGTATTTCATGGAGCAGGACGGCAGTAAACATACCAGTTTACAGCTACTTTTAATTATCCTCTAATATTAAGGCACAAAAGAATTTTTTCTTATAAGAGATTATGTTAATGTATATAAGATAGATGTACAGTTGTAATACTAAGAAACATGAGTTAGTTTAATGTTTGGGGCCATGGTTCTCAATCATGTAGCTCTGCACATAAATTAAGAGAACTTTGTGGCTTTTTACATCTTTTGTGAACATTAGCAGTTACTCAGGAACACCAGCTTTACAGACTGTTGTGTTTGCCAACATGGTGAGACTAGAGAAGGCAACGAGTCCCTATTTGGGCTTCACCTCATGAGCATGTGTTTTACATTTCTGCAATAGCGACTGGAGCTAATTTTTTGTATTTTCTGCACAAGAACTACACTTTTGGTACATATGTCTGAAAGTCCCTTTTGGCTGAGTCCATGATAGCTGTGCTGAACTGCGTTTGAGTGCAGTCCATTTTCCATACAGATACTATTGGATAGATAGATCTTATTTTTCTGCACAGTTATCCATGCCTATGCCTTAGAGATGAACACCTGATGCACAGTAAATGAAGCATGTCATCATTATAAAGGCTAGGATGAAGTAGTCAATCACTCAACAGTTAAGTCTGAAGAGTAAAGTTGTCTATGTGTGTGCTAGTCATGCTAATCTACTTTAAATATTAGCTGCTATAAACCCTTTGTTTACTGCTTAGTGTGAGTCAAGTTGGCATAGCATGGCCAGTGGAGAAAAGAAAATGAGGTACAAAATGTGAAACAACCAGAGATGTAAATTGAGTGTCAGAAGCCTTTTTTTAGGGTAGTATAATTCTTAAGGGCAGTACAGTGATGACTATCAACTTCTGGTTTTGAGTTCACCAGATGAACTGTGACACATTCACCTTTGTAGCAACCTCCTGTAGAGGCCTGATTAAAAGAATTGTCAGTGGCATAGAAGCATGTAGATAATTGAAAGGCTGGTTACAGAAAAATTAGAATTCATTTATAAATGAGAGGGGGCTTAAATTTACTCTCTTCCCCCATCATTTGAAATTGTACACGGTCATACTTAGTTATAATTACATGTAGACTTTTAAGGTATTACTAATCTCCCAGATGAATAAAATGCTTTGAGAATATTTATTTTCAAAGCTGTACATGTTCCTGTTTTGATTTGATTGGTAAAACGTGTATCCTAGGGTGAGCAGAATAGACCCTTCTTTTCTTTGAAGAAAATTTCTCTGGCATATTTGAGAAAAAATTGACTGAATTTGACTCTGCTCTTAGTGTGTCATTTTGATGGATCTGCCCACTTAATTTTGTTCAAAATTCATCCGCTGGAGGTGCAGATGAACATAAAGCAGGGCAGCCAGCTCCCATTCAGCTGCAAAAAAAGAAAATCACAAAAAAAACTCTAAGCAATTAATTGAGACTTCTTGATTTGGCTAGAGACTAACAGTTTTCGGTATTCACAATATCGTTATATTTTATTTCTAAGAAATCCTTACTTTTTTCTGCTATACTTACTGTCATATCAGACCTTTGCCCTTGTTTCTTTCCTCATTTTAATTAAAACACTGATCACAAGTATTCTCTTGTAATGTTACTGCAGCCTTGCTATGCACTTTACTCTTCTGTTGTGTGCTTTTGCTTGACCTTAAGCTGAATGACATCCTTTTGTTAAGTCGCCATCTCATTGAACATTGCTTCCCTCCCTTGTGTGACAGTAGGTGTATGCTGGCTTTCAATTTGGTACTTCTAAACACAGGAGTAACTGTCTCATAGTCCAAGACTACCCCATGAATGCTGCCCAGGTGTGGTTTTGTGGTTGTCATCCCCTGCCTACCTGCCTTTCTCCTCCTCCCCCTCTGCCCTTTTTTTTTTTTTTCTCTTTTCTCCATTTTAACCCATTATGCACAGGCGTCATTCCCTGAAAGCTAAGTAGGATGCCTCAAATCATATTTTAGCTTATCTGTATCTTTATGTAGTCATCAGCTCTTCAGAAGCTAGTTAGTAGGAAGTATGTAGGATTATTTTATCGTTGTCATCATTTTGCTCTATCCTCAAGCTTCCCTTAACTTGTGTAATCTTCTGTTATTGTTCTGTTAATTTTTTGAGACTGGCTTCCATTTAATGGAATGCACAGAGTATGATTTATCCCGTACTTGGTGAGGACATATGTATGTTACTGCAATGCAAGTAATGATTAAAAATGCTGTTGTCAGCTAACTTTTGCTCAGGATTGCAAAGAGATATTTGAAAACTATTAATTTAGCTCCTAGTGATATACCCAAGAAATAGAGCAGGAAGATTAACAACCTCCTGGTAATGTTTACTTGAACTGTGAGATTTGTACTGCAACTGTGGAATATCCAAATATGATCAGACTTACAGATCCTATTTTGGTTTAACAAGCTCAGAAAGTATTTAATTGGGTGCTAGTACTTGGCTGCACTTTCCTCTGTCTTTGTAGCCCACCTCCAGTACCCTTTGGGCAGCAGACACTGATATTTTAAAAAAGTTTTGAAAATATGCTATTACTATACTGAATGTTCTGTTAGTGTTTTCTACACTTCATATAGAAAGAGCACTGCAGGCAGCATTGTCTTTCAACCAAGGAGGTCTGGGCACTGAGCTGAAGCTTGATAGGGCTCTGCAGGTTTTTGTGGGGAGTTGAAGGATATGGTATGTACTGTCACCAGAAGTGATACTCCTGAAGTACCAAGTGCAGAATTGTTCTAAAAATGTGGTCTGGGTGTAAGTCAAGTCTTGAATCACTGTGGGTTTGTCCTCATTTTCTATTGTTTGGGAGTTAAAATTGGGCATTAACAAAAAGGCCTTGTGCCTCTAGTCCACACTTGGGAGAACAGTGTTTAGGAAATGAAAGCTCAATTTATTTTAGAGGGGATAAATGTGAAGGAAAGGGTATTAGTGTGGGCCCTTTCGTACTTTAGTTTCTGTGTTCATTTGTGCATGTGTGGGATTTTTCAATGAGTTTTGCCAAGTCAGTCAGAGTAGCCACATTCTGCAGTTTCTTACAGATTGGAAATAAAGTTATTTTAGCAAATGAAAACTTAGGTTTTATCCTACTGCTGAAGCACCTTCTCTCCAAAAATTCAGTAGAAATCTTAAGCAACAGACTCCATCACCAGAAGTCCTGAGAAATGTGGTAACAAAAATAAAAAGATGATGTAAAGCCTAGTTCATAAACTGCTTACAATTGCATATATTTTAGTCATTTGTTTTAATAAACAAATGAAGTAGTTTGTATAACTGGTAAAATTGGAAGTCAGTTAAGACTGGCTTTAGCATAGTGTGTCATTGCCTACTTTGAAGAATTCATTTGAAATGTATGTTCAGTACCAAAGGTAGTACTTAAACAAAAATGCTGAACACTTATCTTTATAAAAATGTACCCTAATATGCTCTTAAATTCCCTGCTTTAACTCTTCACAGAAAAAAAAAAAAAAAGGTCTGTATTTGCAGAGAGCCTTCAGTAGGAGCAATGTATGTGAATGGAAATTTAAGCCTTCAGCTGCTTGAGTTGTCTGTTGACTTATTTGAGAAGCCAGAAGCAATTGGCTATCCAAGCATAAATAAATGTATGCAGGAAAAGACCCTATGTTTCCAAAGTGGTGCTGCAAATAAGTAGCGCATGTAGGAATATAGGCGAAAGGTTTATTATGGTGCTTTGCCTGTGCCTAGGAGATAGGCACCTTTGGTATCAGAATGGGACTTCAAAGTCCCTGGTGACTCATTTTTTAATTTCTGCATTTTGATAAGGTATAAATGATGAACCTTTTCATTTGTGTCAGCATTGCTATGCTAGTACTATTTTTCAGATGTTAGAAACTATGTATGATTTTTGCAATGCTAAAATCAGCAGGCTAAAATTAGCAGGCTGCACTCAGCATTCATTTGGGAGAGCTGCTCTTCCAGTCCCCCTGGAAGTTACTATGATTCTCTCCTGCATTTTATTGGAGGAGAAAATTTTATTTGCAAATTAAAATATAAGGCAGCTCTTGTACATTCAATTTCTTAACCATATATGTTTCCTGACATTAAAAAAAGGCGGGGGGGGGGGCGGCCTGAGCAGGGGCAGGACGGGGGTGATGCTCCGCGTCT
>WYDI02020923.1:0-40882 GCA_009867235.2 Psittacus erithacus | reverse complement strand
CAGAAAGCACAACTGTCTCTCCTACTCCAGTATTCAGAAAGTGACCCACTGCTCAAAAGATCTCCCAATGTCACCAAGAGAAAACCAACAACTGATTATGAAAAACCAAACACATTCTTGAGAGGAGAGAGTGAGCAACATACCATGCTGCAGCCCTTTCTGCCAGACCGGCAGGGCTGCTGCTGACGAACCAGGCGCAGGGGATTACACCCAAGTGCTGCTGTAGTTGAGTGGCGAGCACACTCACTAGATCCTGGGCACAAGCCATGCTCTGAGCACACAAAGGCCTACAAGCCTTGGGGCTGAGCTAGCAAGCCAAGTCTATGCTGCGGAGCTGCAGATAGCATGGCCACATCCACCCAGCAATGTCCAGGCACATCTGCCAATTACCACACATGCTAGTTTTGGGGCAGTGTCATCCATCATAGCTACACCCTCCCCACAGAACGGGCTTGGGGCACAGGCCAGACATAGGCGCGCTGGTAGTGACAGCACAGGGTTTACTCTGGCTGAACATTTGGACATTGCTCCCTTTTCGATGCCTTACTGGGTGGACAATGGGATATGGTTCCTTGGTGGCATCAGGCAAGTCCATCATCACTCTGAACACATGAAGAATTGGCAGGGAGTGGCATGTCATAATCTGATTTGTTGTTTATAAACCAATCTAAAAAGTAGCACAGGTACCAAAGAATTTGCTTTCCCTCAGAACTTGTTGCACCTTTTGCCTGGATGGGTCACTTCTTCCCTCCTCCCATCCTCTCCATCCACATGCACCCATTGCCTCCCATGCCACCACCACTCCTGCCTGTTTTATTTGTGGTAAACCAGCCTGGTTTGACACAGTTTTATCAGAAGGCAACTTGGAAACATTTGTGGTTCTTCCTAAACCAGCAGTCATTCAGTGAGTGCTGCTTGCTGCTTGTAGGAAAAAGCACAGCTGAAACAGCATCCTGCAGGCTGGGGGGAGCTGGGCCTGAGCATCGGTCACCCTGACATGGTCTTACACTGCAAACCACTTGTGTTCTCAAACATCTTAAATGTCTCATGTGGGTCAAAGGCACCTTGTGCAAGCCCTGAAGGCTCTTTGGTGGAGAAGGATGTGCAGGAGATCCTTCACACATGCACTTCCCTGCAGTGTGCTGGATCCACCCCTTCCCAAGGATGCCATCACCCATGCAGAAGTGTCCAGCTGTCTGAGAAACTGGTCACCCTACCAGTCCCTGCTGAGTGGTGACACATGGGGTGAGGGTGCCCATTTGAGACAACTGCACATCTCAAATCCCCTGCAGGGCTCCATGATAACCCCCTGCCTTTGATGAATCTTCCACCAACAAAAAGCAAGTAAAACTGGAGCAATAAAGTATGGACAAGGACAGGCATCCATTAGGATTAATTTTTGTCTTTTCATGCTGCAGTGGAGCTGGTGTCAGATGATGACATTGGCTCCCTGCCACTCAGCCAGGGAGCCTGTGGACCGGCTCTGGGTAACTCATTGCAAGACGGCCAAGGAAAGCTGCAGGACAGTGAAACCACCCACCTTATTTCTGTATGAGCAATTATTTCTGTATGATTGATTTCACTTGATTTAAATTACACGTTGTGGAGATCTGAAAAGATTTTCAGTCTCTTGAATTTGGAACACGAACTTCAACCTGAATTGGAAATATCAGTGTAAAAGGCTGCATTTGATTTTTGCTTGAAATAACATTTTCTTGCCCTTCTAGCAACCACTCACATTCTTTTTGAATAGAGTCTGGTAGGATTTTTGTTAGGTATACAAAATCGTCTTTTCCCTAGCTCCAGTTGTGGATGAAAACAACTGCTTGCTGCCTGCAACTCTGAAAAACTGCCTTCTACCATCTTCTATTTATACAGCCAAAGTACAGTCAATTTTGAGTAGTCTCAGAAGAGCTTTGGACCTATTTCTACTTGCAGGACTATAAGCGCCCTCAAAACAGAAGCAAATATCCATCTCTTGAGAGCTTCCATTTGATGTTGGTGAAACACATCCTCAGAAACAAAAGTCAATCCTAATAAAATACTTTCTCAAAAAAGAAGACCTGAGGAGTTTAAAACAACCCCAACAAGCAGAAAAGCCATTTAGTTGCATGGAAGAGAGCATGTACTAGACAAGGAAGCTTCAAGAAGAACAAAATGCTGAGGTTTATGGGGCAGAGACTCCCACCATCAGACTTCCCAGTGTTCTCAGTGCTGCAATGCCACTCTTCCAAGCACAGCTGCATCACCAGACCGTGTTTGCTGAAGGGATTCTTTAGGGAAGAATTATCAGAAAATTCTCTGGACTTCTCTGGACCTCATCTTAATGTTCCACCTCAGTATCAAGTGATGAAGATGCTTTTGCTGTATGTTCAACAGGCACATTTCAGGTAGAGAGCGAATATCCTCTGAGGTACTGAACAGCTGAAACAACATTCAATTTTCTCATCTAGCAGTACTTAAGATTCATTTCCTGCAGCAAACATCATCAAAACATGCACTGAGTTGCTACGATTCCTTCACCTCAATCCTAACAGTCCAAGTATGGTACAAAACCCTCAGAGCACCCTTGTCAATTATTGATTAGGTTTGAATTGTTAGAATCAGTACTCTATTAGCACTTCCTTTCTTAGACCAATATCCCAATATCCATGCAAAGCTTGCTGATTTTCCATTGCTTAATCACATCTGAATGTGTTGAAAATTCATGCAGTTATTTGCAACATTTCAGCAGGTTTTGCAGAATGACAGTCCTTTTATTTTCACTGGTTCAGCATACAGCCACGTGATACACTGAAGCTAAGAAAAACTGGGGAGAATGATTCACAGTAGAATTCTGAGAAGTCCACTTCTAAATCAAGGCAGAAACAATTCTCACACAGTCTGTGATCAGTGACTAAATCCTACAGTATTTTAAATTTACTTAGCACTACAAATAATCATTAGTGACAATACTTACTGTAATCTGAAAATAAGGCAGGGGCAAGATCTGATCTACATCTGTTTTATAGTGTTTGCACTTGTGGGTTATTTTATATGCATACACTTGTATAAAACAGCAACAAAATAAAACTGTCCCTACCACAATAAACAGGGTATATTGTACAGCTTATAAGTTATGGTATACAGTGAAACTGGTATCACATCCTATAGGTTATGGATACATTAATAAATAGACAACGATATATTAATTTGCAAATTTAACAAAGAATTTTAAGAGGAAGTAAGACAGTACATACAATGGGGCTCATTTATCATTATTTTTTTTTACTCCAGTTTAAATAATGGCACTTTGATGTCATGGGAAGCCTGGAAGCAATAATGTAAAGAATCACCGTCAACACATACAATTCATCAGAGCTGTATTAAGAGCTTATGTTTGAAGAGCAACCTAAATTTCTCGGAGTTTGAGTGCTTGATTTTGCAACCTTGAAGTTGAATTATCCACATTTAGTTTCTCTGCTTTCTTCTGTAGCATATATAGCAAAAAATATATACTTGTTCTTGCGTTACTCACCATCTTTGCTTTTTAATTTGGAGGTAAATACTCAGCTTATCACTTTGCCATTGCTCTTTTACAACAAAAAAGACCAAGCCATTGAAGCCCATGGCAGTCCCATGGGTCCATCTTGCTTTACATAGTGGCTGATATGTTGGCTTTTAACGGTAAGCGGCACCCTAAGTATCTAATCACTCTGTTCATATAATTTAAAACCCTAAACTACTTTGGAACATCCATAAATTTTATCTACTGCTAAGATAAAAAATACTTAATCACAAGTCCATAATCTAGATAATAGCTTTTAAATCCACTGAAGACAAGATGTGCCATAATATTCATACAACTACATATATAGTTGTACCTAATTTCCAAGTTTTGCAGTGCTGCAACTCTACAGCAGTAACAGAAATGTATGTATGTACATATGTAACAGAAAAGGAGCAAACCAGTGTTGTGGGTGGACTTATGTCTGCTATTCTCATGCCCACTGATTATATTAAAAGCAGTATCAGCAGAGGACTGCTGTGGGAAGTGAAGCACAAAATGCCGCTCAAGAATGTCTGAAGCTGGATGCCCAGTAGGTAAGTGTTAATGTTGGACAAAAGGTGACACTTTTGATTGTTAGGGCTGCTTGTGCTTCTGTCAGTTATGGCTTCTCCAGCTATTCACAGAGCATGGTGATGAGGGCTAATGGGGAAGCTGTATAACAGTCATAAAAACTGTTATTAAGTGTTTGCTGCACCAGAAAATTTGTCCTTCAAGCTTTAAAAGAGACAGGAGGCAATCATGGGGGGCTGAGGGGTTAAAGGCAGCTGGTGATTTTATGTCTGAGTTAGATTTAAGAAACGGTGTAATTTCCTTCACACTGCAAATCAATGTTTATTTTATCACAGAACCATCAGAATCAACAACAGGGTGCATCCTCACTAATCTATCCCATACCAACACGGGAACACAATTTCTAAGGACACATATTTACACGTCTGGTAACCACTTCTCTCCCTACTACCTCATTAAAGATTAGAAATTCTCTGGGACACACATACACACACACTTACAAAAAAGGGCAATACAAATTCTTCATTGCTGTCAGAAATAGAAAGTGCCATCATCGTTTCCTGGTCCCACTGCTGCCACTGGCAGACTTATTGAAACTTCTGCTCATTTGTGGGAAGTGGACAGTTGGTGTTCTTTCAGTGGGGCCATATAGCCCTAAATTCCTGGCTGTAGCTGACTTTCGAAGAGGCTTGACACTGGGAAAAGGATTGAAGACTTGTGGCTTTGGGTTCCCAGGGTGGGGAGATTTAGCCAAGTTTCCAGAGTCACTGGATGAACGGGAGGACTCTGATAATGGCTGGCTGGACTGATGGGATGTTGACTCAGCATCAGTTTTGTTATCTGAGGCAAGTTCCAGTGCTTCTAGTTTTAGCTGAACCATTGATATGTTTGCACTGCTGTCTATACAACCTGGCTCAGATGACTGCTGGTCAGCTTTTCGAGTAGTCCTGTCATCCAAACCACCTCCTTCTCCTTCTCCAAAGTCAGACTGTTTGGAATTCTCCTCCTTTGCACCAGGACTACTTGTTTTACAGCTCTCGCTCTGCTCATCTATTAGTCCTATGGTATCTCCATAGCCCAGCTGGCCTTTGCCCCTAGCAATATTCTTTCGATGCACTCGTATGTGAGTGCGCCATGGAGAGTTCAGTTTTGTTTTAAGATCTTCTTGGGGAATGGGAGATATCTTCCCTGTAGCATGACTTGGGATGTGAATAACAGCATTTTTGAGAGACTTGTTATTCAATTTCATCTTCTTTCCTAAAAGGAGGTGGTTTATCACTGGGGAATGGTTTACCTGAGAAGGGAGGAGGCTGGTAACTGGCCCTTTGTCTGAAAGAAAGTGTTCAAAAGAAACACAGTATTGTTAAAGAACAAAACAAATTAATGTTCTAAGGATCCACCACCAAATTTGATGCTTTTCTTGAGTGATAACAAAGGACTGACCACTATTAAAAAAAACTTCTCTTACATCTTGGAGTTAAACAAGTTGCAACTTCAGCAATAAAGATTTCCTGTCCCTGCTCCCTGCTTCATCTTACCTATGGGTTAAGTTCTGAGCCAGGAATATCATGAAAATAAATCATAATGAAAATAGCTTCTCAATTTGTAGAACTTCAGTGTTCTGATAGTTTAACATTAATATTGGCTTCTGATCTTTCCCCTCTCCTTCATTTCTCTTCCAACCATGAGAGGCAATTCAGTCCCTGTACAAGGTCAGTCAAATCACCCTCTCCATGAGGGTTGCGTGACTGGTGAATGAACCAATGTATTTTTAATGGATAAATCACAGCAACTCTTCTCTATTACATCCTCTTACTAAGCCAAAGCAGTAGACTCAAAATTAAGTAATCAGATGACAGTTTGATTAAACCACAACCCCAGCCCCGCATCATGATTAGTAAGATTAGAAAGGTTTGTGTTCGGGGGTAAGGACTGGCAATCCTTGGGAATCAACATTTTACTGTTTGCACTGTTTCTGCTGGCTACAATCTTATTCAAGCAAATTCTTAAAAAAACATAAATTTCTTTATAATTGATATTAGTATTAATGAAAAATTGCAGCTCTGCATATGCAAATGCTCCTGCTAGGACAAGTTCAGACAACCCAGATGAGCAATAAAAATTCTCCACAGTGACTTATCTGCATGGTTCAACACTGGTTTAGAAAGCTGACACTTAAGTAGGGAGGAATGAGTGGGGTGAGCTGCATTCAGCTTGCACACCCACTAAAACCTTCAGTTGTGCTGTTCATGCTAACCTTGCATTGTTGAGTTTGCCAACTGGGGAAATGGACTCCAAAACATGGATTGCTAAATAACGGACTGATGTCCAGCTCAATCCTCACAGCACCATCATTATGGCTAGGTAAACTGTCAGTCACAGTGGAACACCTAAGCCAGTTCTTCAGCTGCGTAATTTGCCATGCCCAGATGAACTTGGAGGAGCTAGGATCATTTGGATCAGCTAGAAATCTACTCGCCACTTGGTCTGAAGCATACTCATCTCTTAATTTCCCTTTTCCCAGTGCATCAGTATGTCAACTCCAAGAATGCCAAAGATTTAAAGATTTTAATCAGAGAGATCAACACAATTCACCAAGATAGCAAAGACACTTTTAAATACCATTGTTCAGCTGGTCCCTGGGACTTAAAAAAATCCCAGGGTCATCATCTTCAGATCCTGACAAAAGAAGAAAAAACCATCATCTTCTCATTTCAGTCCGTCTGTACAAAGTGGTACCCGCTATCCTACTACTGTGTTACCTATTCCGTGTACTTTTTTTTTCTGCTTGGTTAAATGTGAAAGAATGTTATTTGCCTTGTCTCCTATGATGAAGTTAGACTGTACTAAATCAATAAATGAAGCATGTTTTAATATGTTACCTGCTCTGATATACACATGGTGAACCTGCTGTTGCTGCTTCTTCTTTATCCTGGAATATTGCTTTTTCAGCGCATTAATATCGGTGGTCATACGCTCCATCATCATGCTGTTAAAAGCAGCATGGTACTCGCTTCGGCAAGAGTCTATTGCTCCTGGACTTAATTCTGCAATGTTACTGGAACCAAGACTTTGCTCTTCATTCTGATCTACACAGTGGGAATAAAGCCAGGATAATGAGTAAATTGGCATACTCAAGAGTTTCTCAGATTATCTACAAGGGAAGTCTATGTCTGATTCATATAATCTTATTTAACTGCAGTCTTTATTTAAAAATTTATTATAATATGCATATTAAACAAAGCTGCACTATTTATAATAAGAAATATTATTACTGCTGAAGAACAGCAGGGGTTTGAGGGGAGTTTTAAGAGTACAGAAGTCAATGAACATAGCAATGCAAAGTTCTAAGCCCAGTTCTTCAATTAACCGAAAGTACATCAAGCCATCACTAAAGTAATTCATAAAGTGATTATTAAAGACACTCAGTTGGTCAAATAGGAGGCTAACAATGCAAGAGATACAACACATTACAGTCAAGCAGGCATGAGATTAAACGGCCAACCCAGTGGTACTAGTAAGAAGCATCAAGAAACATTTATAGCACCCTAAGGAGAAAGCTGCTAGTGAGCAATAAAAAGGATGGGCACAGAGCAGCTGAGGATCAGGCAACTTGAGAGGTGTCTGATCCACAGCAGCAGTGCAATTTATTTTCACAGCTGTTTTTGATGCACCACCAACTTGGCACTCCAGGGTCAAAGGGATAATTCTTTTCCAAGGGATGTTTATTTGACTTTGGCTTAGTTTGCAACAGCAGCTTGATGTTCTAAGTGCTAGCTTGAAGCAGCACACAGAGACTTGCAGTCCCTTGGGAAAGGAAAATCAAACACCACAGCTATCAAGAGCAAAACTGCAGCTTGTAGGTCCCAACAAAACCAAGCCACAGGAATGATGATGTCTAATCAGATAACAGTGACTGTTAACATCAGTCTGAGGTTTTGGGAAGGAGAAGATGGGGGTGGGTTGGGGATAAATAACTATAGCCTCTCATGGGAGATCATAAAATCACTGTTGAACCAGTGCAAGTCACTTGCTACCCGCTGTAATCCCTAGGTGAATATAAAATACAATTTCTATAGCCACTTTCACAGAGGAAGCTACAGATGATTTTCTGCAAAGTCATGCAGCTTTAACTACGTTTTCCAAAAGGAATGAAAGCACTTTTACCTTTCATCTGTTTTTGGTATTTTTGGAGCTCTGGTGCCAAAAACCCACTTAATGGTCCAAGACAGCCAATTGCATTGGCAATTGAGTCCTCATCATCTAGGTCATTCTCCTCATCACTGTCTCTGGCTCTGCCTAGCCTTCTGTCAATTGAGAACATAAGAAAAGTAAGAAAGAGACATTCTTAAATATGATTATTACCAAACTTCTTTATCTTCTTTAGAGGCATAGAAAGCAGAATGCCAACTGCCTTTTCACTATCTGTGTAGGGTAAAAAATAACCCCACATGCCATTAACAGTGCATGACTTACCCTGAAAGCGAAGTTGATTTTACTGTCGCAGGGAAAGGGGTAATGTTGTACGTGTATTTCTCCCTTAATTCTGCCAGTTGTGGGAAGGGAAACTGAGCCATGGTATAAACAGTCTAGGGGGGGGGGAAAAAAAGAGGGGGGGGGAAAAAGCAGGTTTTTAAATGTTCACTTTAGCTGACAGTCCCACACAAGATTTCTTTCTGAAGAGACTCCCACAGTTCCGCAGGATTAAAGGCTGCACATTCTCATGTGCTATAAGACAATAGAAATGGTTTAGTGTTATGGTTCAGTCAGTAGTTCCTGTGAGAAAAATAAAGGCTGACTCACTAGAAAAATACAGAGAAAAAAAAAAATTCAAATTGAACCAATAACATGGGATGCGAGGGTCCTTCTCCGCTCCTGTATTTATTTAATAACCATTGCCAATCCTTCCCTTGCCAGCACACCGGAAACCCTCCTCCTCCAATTACAATTTTGCTTACATGAATGCATCATGATGTTTTAGGCATCACTGAGGTTTTCGGGATCTTCCAGAAGACCTACATTTCTGCTCAAGTATTCCACAAGGTACTAACACTAGCACAGATAGGAGGGAGCAGGTCCTCACTTGATGTGGACTGTTAACAGATCCATTACTTCACCTGAGCAGCACCAAGAGTTCATGTGAATGAAATCACTTCAACACAAAAATTATGGCCAAAGAGGAAGTACCCAACATTATCCAAGTAAGTTTTCTCCTCTCAGTTTCTGCTTTTCATCTGGGGGAGGGGGAAGGAGGGAAGGTTGGGTTTGGGTTGAGATTTTTTCTTTTGGAGGGGAAGCTGGGGTGGGTTTTTTTTAAAGAAATTAGTTCTATGGTGAACAAAGAAAGCTCTCGGCAGCTCCCTGAACTCAACATCGAATCACAGAATCATTTAGGTTGCAAAAGACCCTTAAGATTGATTCCGACTGTAAACCTAACACTGCCAAGTTTGCTACTAAACCACGTCCCTAAGTGCCATATAAAGACTCCTGTTTCATCAAAAAAGTACTGCAGTCCCTAGAACTTAAAACAAGGCCATAAAAAGCTCCAATACATTTTATTTACTTCAATATGCAAAAATAAATAGTTGCAAATGCATTTGCTTTCAGTACTATTTTTGGTTTAAGTCATTTTGTAATAATAGAATGTGCATCACTAGCCAACCTGGCATAAAGACACATCATATTCATTGCAATATCACTGCTGATTTGTTTCTTAGTTGACTCCCCCCCCAGCTTTTGTACACTTTCAGCTGTTCAGCACTTTCAAATAACTGACACAATTCATTGGGAGTCTCAATGCCAGGAGTAAAAAAATAGCCAAAATATAATTTCTCATAGTTTCTCTGAGATATTATAGCTTTTCCCCATCTTGAAAATCAAATGTCTTCTGAGAGACAGCAACATAAAGAATTCTGATCAGCTACGACAGAAATCACTTCTATTATTTTTTTCCCCTGTGCTGTTAAGTCAGTGACATTTTCATCTGAAGGCAAATGGCCCCAATTAAGATTAAAGGGAATTTAACAACTTTTACATAACCTGTTCTTGAACCATGCCTTGCCTGTACCAAGTCCACTAAGGAAGATTGCAAACATGATTTTAGTACTGGATCTTTTCTCAAAGAAGAAGAAGCAGAAAAAAGTTTCACTAATGGCAATGATGTGAGCTGTAAGGAACAGGAAAGACAATCTTGGCTGGAGCAGGAAAGACAATCTTGGCTGGATCAGGCATAGGGCAACAATGATGCAGTTCAACAGGCTTCTGTGTGAAAATGCTTTTACAGTTTGAGTCACGCAGACTCTAAGACAAGGAGGATGCCTACAAAAACCCAGAGCATAAGCTGAAGCTTTGCCACTCCATTAAGCTACAATGCTACTGTGAAAGACAGATATTCTCCAGGGCCTGAACAGCAATATCCCGGCAGTCTACCAGACAAAGGAATTTTATGATCTGGAGAAAGACCTACCTCCGGCCCAACATGTCTGCCTGTTTGTTTGATCTCCACACTTTCCTAGTTTTTTTTCTCCCCATACGTCTAAACTCTCTCCCTTCACAGAGAAGGAGGTTTGTCTGGAATTTATTTCTACTCTTTATGTCAACAGCCTTTTCAGGTAACTTGTTCCATATGTGAGTTACCCTTTAAGTGAAACAGTCGACTCAGAGTCTTCCGTTTACTCCTTGCACCTACTGGTTTAGATTATGCTTTTAGCTTTTGCCTGTCTCCAATCTGCGCCTCTTTCAGATGCTGTGCAATTTCTTTTATTTAGCATACACATTTTTAGCTTAATTACTTGTTATCAGATTACAAGTGGAAGCCTCACTTGCCACCTGGCTGAGATCCACAAACAAGTTTTATGCTGATGCAAGTTCCACTGGAAATTAAAAAACACTGTCAACCAACACTTGTGAGCTCCTGACAGCAATGCTTCAGAGTCAAAGCATCCTGCTCCTAGTTTGTACACAGCCTTGGATGTCATTTGGTTAATTGTGGTGAAACTGTGCCAGAGGGAAACAGCCTACACATATGAAGTATGATGCAGACAAACTTATTTATCTTATTTATGGCAATAAGGGATAGATTCTGGGAACAAGAAAAAAGGCAAGGAATAAACCTCTCATCTTAAAACAGTAGCATTTATCAAGCCTTTGCCTTACCCTAAAAAATGCAAAGCCATCTACACCCTCAGCAGAACACCATACAAAAGGTACGGGCTGTGGCTTCCAAAAGAGGTAAGCAGTTTTGCCAACAGCTCAAACACACTTAGCTCAAGAGCCAACCCACACTGGTTTAAAGCTCTTCTCTCTGTTCACTTTCACTAAGAAAACAAAATGCAAAAGCAAAAACAAACCCAAAAGAAAACAGGAAGTGCTACTCAAGTAGAAAGTTAACAATGAATATCAAGTCAGGGTAAATAAGAGAGGGAGGGATTAATCCCTGCTTTCCTTCACCACAGTAAGCACACAGGGATGCCTCTCCTTTTCCTGTTTGTATCTTGTCTCCTCTATGCTGCAACGTTTCTAGGCATACAAATGGAATTAATTTAGCTGCTTATAAAAGCACTTGCTTTCTGAGAAGGCATGAAAGCATGTACTCAATCTAGCACACAGCATTTAGCATATCTGCAGACACCTGACATAGAGCTTTCTGTCTCCATGTAAGAACCAAAGTTTATTAATAGGCCAATAAAATGGCATTACTGAATACCCTATTAGTTTAACTTCTCATCCTGAATACATACCCGGTCTAGCATCTGATTTGTGCAGCACTTATCCTTTCTTTACCTGAACTGTTCAATCTTGAAAAGAAGAAAGCTGCAGGCTTGCTTGCTCCTCCAATTCCTCCATGCTCTCCTTCGCACAACACTGCAAGAACTCTTGCATGCAAGGACCAAATCTGCAAAAGCTTTAAGCCCTCTCGTAGGTACATGTACTGTCAGCATGGGAGTGAGGCATTTTTAACAATAAACTTGCACCAACTATACATGCTGGTGGAAAGAATGAGGACAAGTGTTCTCTGATCTACTTTAGACATCTGCTTTGTCAACAGTTGCCCCGAAGGATCACCTGTACCTCCCTCCTCTAACTCCCAAAGCAAACAGGCCTTTTAGAGCACAATTTGTTTTCTAATGGCAGAGGTGCACCTGTTACTCTTCACTGGCTTAAGTGAGCTTGGACAGGTAGTTCAGTAGATGTAAATGTAAATTCCAAGCAAGTCTAAAGAAGTGAGATGACTGCCACCAGCAACCTTTATTGAAATGTGTAGGGAAGGCAGAGAAGGAGATTAAACCTTTCCCACAGTAGGATACTAATCCTTGAGCCACCTTGTAAAACATATTAGATTTAAATTCACCATTCTGATTTTGACTGGGCGGAAGGAAGGTTAGGGGAAAGAACATTCTGAAAACAAAGCAGTCTAAACATTCATATCTGCCTGAGTCCTCTGAAAAAGCCTAAAGCAATATAAAAAAACCAGTGTCTTCAAGCAGCCTGAATCCTTTCATTAATACAACAATTCCTATTTCTTTATTTTCTTCTCCAGCTCAGAGAAAGTTGCTCAAATGCAGCAGCCAGACACATGGTGGCATTCATATATCCCAATGGCAAACTCCTGTAGTGCTTAACTGTCCCCACATAAAGACAGCCTGCAGCCAATGACTGCCTCTGACGTGAAGAATGCTAGCTAAAATGTAATATGGTTTCTTCAACTAACACCCACATAAACCAGACACAGTTTCTCTACACAGAAAAATTACACCTGCCACATTCTCCATATCAATGCCAATGCTACCCTACCTTCACTCTCAGCATCACAAAATACACATGCACCTTATGAAAACATATATATTTTGCACCAAGTGCTTATTTTTTGCTGAAGCACAAGACTGCTAGTTCAGTATACTTTTAATTGCAACCCTTGAAAAACCCAAAGAACCTTCTATCCCTACAACCAGCAAGTCACCCACGCCTTACCTTCTATTACACACAACAGCAAAATAAATCCACACCAAGTCACTAAAGCCCACTTCAGCTTTCCCAGTATTATTCTTTGTTGCAAATGCCACAGCTTGATTTTGTACTACCCTTGAGACCAGAATTGAAACACAATGAATACAAGAAGGCATCAGTTTGTGCCGTCCTCCTCACATATCCTCAATACCTGAATTATTTTGTGAGAAACCTTGACACTTGTTTAAAAAGCATGTGAGTATATCTGACCAGCTGAGTTTCCATTTTTGAAGCACAAGAGAGGCACATTGCTCACCTCTTCCATTCCCAGAGCTCCCTCAACAGACAAAACACCACCACTAACTAAATATCTGAAGCTAATCCCTTACTTCAGGGCAGTACTTTATCAGACTAAGGAAGTGTATTATCCCAGACAGTCCAGTTTGCTTCCAATAATGAGTAACAGAAGTCATCTGCTAACTACTGTTAAACACATGCAAATTCATAGACTGAGACTGACTTTTTCCTTCCCCTAAGACAGATAAAAAATTTCAGGTGAATTATTTCCAACCCTAACTATTCTATGATTCTATGTGCCCTGTATTTGCAGCCACCTAATCACCATGCTGTAACTCATCAAAAGCAAAGTTCTAGATCTGCAGCAGGAAGTCTTCATAAAACATCAAAGTAGAGAACATCTCAAGGACCTCTCAAAAAGATGCATAAATGTGAATCAATAAAATTGTATCTGCAACACTGAGGCTCTTTCCTTTCCCAGAATTCATGGATCTTTGTTCTCATACAGTGAGGTATGTTTTAAGAATTCAAGGACTGCAATTATCCACAAATGTCTTTGTTTATAGTTCACTGATGACTGTTCAAGACCTTTGCTTTTAAATCATGAAGGATATTTTTGATAACTTGTCTCCCACAGTGTCTGCAGAACAAAGACAACACACTGTAATAAATGACCAAAACCCAGAAATAAAACAAAAGAACACCCTAAAAATTATGACTGCTAAAAGATTCTGCATCTTTCTTGTGTAAATACAGTTGGGCATTATATCATAACAAACTTCTGGCTGTTAACATACAACCAATTTTGATCAAGTGAAGCCTACTGGTTCTCTATACTTAATGTATAAAATAAGATTTTTAGCTTTAACTGCAGGTCACCTATTTGTTTCATTGACATGTTAGCTCAACTCTTATTTTTGGAAGAGTTTAGGTTTATAAAGTACCTGAGCCAAAATGTCATTTGTTAGAAATCAGAAACTGCAAGATACAAAGAAAACACAAGCAATAATAATATCACAATTACTCACCTGCATGAGTTCATTGCTGTCAATCAGACTGTCTTCCAGCATCTCCTGGGTCAGCTTGCCCATGGTACTGTAAAACTCATCTGCAGTTTCACAACACTCTATTTGCCTACATCAAAGTACACAGTTTTTTTATTTTACTTTTATATATGATTACACACATCCAAACCAAAACTGAACTTTCTGGCATCCTAAAAAATGTGCCTTCTTTAGTCACCTTAATTCTTAAGATTACAATCCTCCCTACACTTCCAGATAATAAAACTGTGCATGTCACATTGGCAATGCTGGCGCAGTAAAAGGATGTTCTGAACACAGCTTTCTGTCTTGACTGCTCACAATAAAGGATTCAAGCATGTCCAGACAGGTTATTCCCTCTGCCCCTTTGACTTCTACAACATGAGGATCAATATAGGGAACAACCATTGAACTATGAAACTCTTCAGAACAGTGGAAGTTTTACACATTGCTCATACTGAAATCTTAACAGAGTTTAGCTAAAAGGATGATGAAAGTAGTAAATGAAAGATTGGTATGTAGCTAATTATCACAAACTTATTGCTCACCTTCCCCAATACCTTCAGTCTTTCATGACCTCCACATACTGCTTTCTCCACTGCGCCTATTTTTAACTTCCTCGTTCCTTCAGTCTCCCTCAAAACAGAAGTGTGACTCAACCACCTATATTTTAGGAAAAGCATTTCTCACCCCATTTTCATGTCTAGAAGGACAGTCTTGAGAAGTATGAAGATCATAAGACTATGATCCTTGTTTCAGGCCCCACTTTTTTTAAATTCCCCCTATTCTATTTTTAGTAGAGAAGAACAAATTAACAATCTTCTCCCAGCAAAAACATAGTGCCCAATCTTTTACTTCCTCGTCTTATTTGATATCATTAATCACAGACTTACTGTATTCCAATTCTTGTTCAGTTTAGTGACTCATAATCTTCTCAATCTCTGGTTATCCCACCAATATCCCTTTCTGTTAATTGCCCCCACATCTTCCACATCTTCTCCCATTCCCCACAGACAACAGTTACAATGTGCGCAGTGTGATCAGCTTATTCCTTTGGACATATTCTTAAGATTTTTTTCATTCTGTTTCTTCCAATTTTTATAAAACACATTTCATTTTTTGTTCAAGTTTTATGGTGAAATCTTCAAAGCTGTGACTTTATCATGTTATGAGTTGGAATATTCAACTCATTACAGCTAAGTGCACAGAGACCCAATACAGTAGGACCTGTTGTCTAAAGGTATGTTACAAAGTAATAAAGCACAATGAGACTACATGTAACTTAATGCTAATGCAAATGATTCATGCAAGTTTTGTCCATGGACTGAACAAATAAAGCTCTTAGGAAATTATTACTCTAATTATTGTTCTTCAGATTAAAAATTAAATGTAGTACACAAAATCTCTTACAATGCGACTGGCCTGCAGTGCTGATTTATTCAGGAAGACAAAAAGAAATGAAACCTCCAAGGACAGAGCTGAACATAAATCCCAGTGAGTCAGCCACAGGATAAAAAGGAAGGTGAGTGTTGATAGGCACCACAAGAAAAATTTGACGCAGCTGCTGACACCAGCTGAAAAAGGTTTCCAGCTGAACTAACATCTGCTCAATGTGTCAGAGCTCACACCTCCCACTGAAGTCAGTGACAAAACTCATTTACCCAGGAGCAGCGTACACTCTTTGGAATGCAAATA
The DNA here is from genome assembly GCA_009867235.2 of Psittacus erithacus. Taxonomy (NCBI): domain Eukaryota; kingdom Metazoa; phylum Chordata; class Aves; order Psittaciformes; family Psittacidae; genus Psittacus; species Psittacus erithacus. The sequence goes on along the minus strand of WYDI02020923.1, from coordinate 24,841 downwards.
TTTGCTATGACAATAGGGGATTTTGGAAGAACTAACCAACTCTTGTGTTCTGTCCTACGTGGTGAGTTTCCAAGGCCATGAAAGACGATAATAGAAACTTGGCTGGAATGCGCTTAAAAGCAGAGAATTTCAGGAAAACTTGTTTGCAGGTGTTAACAGAAAAGAACCATGTAACACTAAATCAATCTTTCAGTAACACTGAACCCTTTTCTTGGGTGTAGACAATGGGCTCAAATTATTATGTGAAAATAAGGGAATTAACATCCCCATCTTCAGGTACCCAACTAAATTTGCTAGTCACCCTCAAGTCTCTGTCTTTCCACAGAGTGTTTACCAGCTACCTCAGAAGTCTGTGTCCCAGTTAAGTCCAACCAATCTTTCAGTGTAGTATGAAGACATTATACAGAGACAACACAAACAACTGGAGACATTTCCTGCAGCAAGGGTCAATTAATTATTATCCCCATTCTGACAAGATGTCAGACACACAAGTTGTAGGAGAAGCCACAGAGGCACTTTGTGCAGCTTTTTCAAAGCAGAATCATTCTCCTGAAAGATTCCATCATGTTTAGAATTGAGATGTGCTCTTTAGAACAACATAAGTTATATTCATTGCTCATACTGAAAAGAAAAATCAGGTAAAAATGAACACTTACTCTCCTAACTTTGCCCAGATAGCCAAAGCTACTCTCAGTATAATTTCAGAGCCTTCAAAGAACACTGAATCCCAGATCTTCAGAACTGTATGGTTAGGCAGGCAAGTGGCAAAGAGGGTCAGAAACCACTGCATTGTGAAGACGTTTGTAAGTGGGGGTTCATAGCCTCCTGAAATTAAAAAAAAACCAAAAAAACCTTGAAGTAATTGTAATTTACAATTATTTTACAAGGAGTATAAACTGCATACTGAAATCCAACAGACATTCTAATACCTCTGTCATTGCTCAAAACCTACTTAGCCTGCAGCTATGCAAAGACAAGCTGAGAAAAAAAGTGATGGAAAAATTACATACTTGGTCACCTTTCATTCTGCTGTGCTGTAAAAAGCTCTAAGCAGCAGCATTGGTTTTGGATTGTAAACCTTGAAAAACACCGCCCCATTTCTTTTTTCCCTTATATGAGAAAGATGGCTTTTCCCTCCCCAAAATCAAAGTCTTTTAGCTCATAGCGCAACAGAGCAAGACAATCCAAACCCTCTGCATTTCTTCAGAAAGCCAGTTTTCAGGCAGCAACCCAAGACGTACTTCTGAGTTTTGTACCTGCGTATTGCTAAACATCTAAGTGTAGAAATACTAACGAGCCACTATTGGCTCTCACATGGTAACTCTTCTCAGAACAGCTATGTAAGCTAGTAACTATAAGAAGCAATGAAAGGACCAGCATCTTAACCTAAGGCAAGAAATAACCTTTTCAAAGTAGCTCTTGTATTAAGCTGTCTGTTGCAGTGTTGTCACTCCATACATTTTATATCCTTGTCAACACAATTCTGTTTGCATTTAGTAGTGGGACCAAATTATTTCTCTTTTATTATTTTTTTCCTGAGTAAAGGTTATCAATAATGGCAACCATCACCACCATAACAATTTAAATACATATATTGTAAGCAATAAACTCATGTAAACACTTAAAAGACTGATTTTTTTAGACCAATGCTCAGATTAAACAATGACAAAAAGAATTTAATAGCATTTTCTGTTGAACCTACCTCCGCTTTCTCTATTAGCAGCTCTTTGCAGGGTGTCTAAGTGCTGGGACAGTTCAGGAAGCTTCATTCGTAAAAGATCTCGGAAAACAGCCATATCCACAGAAAGAGCACGGAGATTATTGACAAAATAGCTATCAGGAAGCACCTTATCAATCAGATAAATCATGATCTGTGAGGAAAAAGAAATACTATCATGTAGGACTTACAGAGCCAGTTATTTCCCAGGAATAACAGGAAAAAAAAAAGAGATTCTCCACACTGTTGGAAAGCTCCATTGTCCCTTCTCTGGTTGCTAACTGCCATGACTAGAAGACTGATCTTTCAGATCATCTTGTTTTTACCTCTTCAAAATACAAGACACTACTCTTTAAAAAACATTCTTCACATATTTTACTGTGATATGTTACCATGTGCTGCACTTCATCTTGTCACTTTAAAAGGTGCTAAATTAAGCAGCATGAGACATTTTAAACAGACATCTGTTTCAAGGGAGATAGTTGAGCTACAAGGGTGGTAACGTATTAACTGAATACTGTCAATGACATTCATTGAGAATGAACGAATGCAACAAAGAAATATGCAGAAGTCGATACATATCATCGGTCCAACAGAAGATGCTGACCTTCACTTCAGGATCTTTTAAAACCTCTATGGCCACTCTACAAGCTGTATCCAGAAAGCCTGCAAGCGGTCATCCCATCTGGTTCAACTCTCCATTACTTCGTTGTTAAAATTTCAGAGAAGTATCCTTATCACCTGTTTCATACAGCCTCTAATGCTTGAGAGGAGCATGGCACCTTCATACACAGGAGAATTCTCCTTACAACCCCTTTCTTTCCATAAGATGCCCACAAAAGTAGCTTGGCAGACACCGGACTTAGAAAAGGACCACCTTACATAGTCTAAGCGCTTCCTTTTCTATCCCAGTTGCTTGTGACCACATACTACCACTTGTCCTTGCAAGATTTTCTTCAGGCAGTGACAGCGTTTTCTGTCTCATGCTTTAAAGCATGTAGATCAGTAGTCAATACAGGTACATCAATACCTTTTATGCATTTTTTAAGTTTTTTTGTTTCGTTTTGTTTTGGGGTTTTTTTTTGTTACGTGTTAAGGATTGAAAGGAAATGGGTGATCAGTAAGTAAGCTGGAGTCTCGTATTTCTGATCCATTCCCTACCCTTTGCTCTATTCTGGGATATCTCACTGTCTTTTAAAAATACGCTTTGTTTTCTTCAGGTACATTTCAACCAATGGAAGAATAATTTACTACAGCAACATTAACGTACACTGCGCTACTTGTGTTTTAATTAATTTCTTACGACATAACCCATACATCCTTACTTTAAGGAAATCATTTTATAAAGGTTTTTGTTCCCTTTCCACTGAGTGGTATTACTTCAGAAATCTCAGATATATGAGAGCATAGGAAAAGACAGAAATCTTTTTGCAACACTGAAGTCCTTTCCGTTTCATTGACATGCAAGTTGTTTTGAGAGGGGTTTTTTTTAGCAGCTTCATGTATTTACCAGTTTGCAAGAGATACTTTCTTCACGACATATCTCTACATATTTATTTTTATTATTTGACTTTGTAATATTTCCCCGCAATAATTTGCAGTTTTAAGTTTCAGTATCTGTGAGACTTCTGTGTATACTTTGATAGCTTCTACACATGCAAGCTGTAATTTTCTTGCTTACATAATTTCAATAGGCTAACTTTGAGGTGTTTTCAGGGATTTAACTTATATATGCTTACCTTAACTAGTAAAGACTCAAACACCCCTGGCTGGGCATTCACTGAAGCTACCATGTTGGGTCCAGCGCTGTTAAAGCCCCATGGTATCAGTAATACCTGCTGTTTCCCAGCCTCTGGGAGACACTTCCAAACACAGAGCTTTTGTTTATAATGTGCTACCCAGAAAAGGGACCTGACTGGCAAGCCCCCAAAATCCCCTTGCTCCCTTAGCTTCTAAACCCTGCAATAATCCAAACAATTTCCCCATAGCTCAAATCCTGAGGGCAGCTTTACATGCAACAGCCTCCGTAGCTGTTCCAAAGTCACTCATCACTTGCTTTAGATAGCACAGTGACTATAACAACAGAACAGCCACATGATAATCCCCAATTCCTCCCCCTCCACCCTTGCTCTTATATTATTTTTTCCCTTCTCTTTTCCCTCTCTCCTCTGGGGAAATTCCAACCCTACAAAGACCACACACTAAGCCTGGAAAAGAAGTTATTTTTCATCCTTTTTTTTTTCTCGCCAGGTAAGACCCATTTCAGTGCTTTACCTCCTCAGGGCAGTCCATTGCCTCCTTAGGACAAGAAGACTGACACCACTCACAGTAAAAGAAAATCCAATAATATAAGAATGTTCTTGCAATCAACTTGGACTTCATAAACCTTGGGCAATCATGTTTCCTATATTAATGTGCTTTTTGAGCTTCTGGACAGTGTAAGAGCACAATAAAATATGGCAGAATATTGTTAAAAATACTGAGGAAATTTTTAGCATGGATTATTGAAAGAAAATTTTACTCTCTGATATGAAGTAAGTATACCATGATATTTTTATTACTACAGGCAGCTCCCTAGAATGAAATATTAGGTATCAGCTAGCTGGACTCTGCTACCACAAGCTTTAAGTTTTAGAAGCTCAGAGTGAATTTAAATATTCACCATATTTAAATCACTGTATCAGGCAAAATAATCAGCTTATTACCTCAAGAGTCACAGTCATCTTTTACCATTTGACCCCAACTCACACACATAAACAAGTTTAAGGAAATTTGCACATAATCTTGGAACCTTCAACCACATCCTGCACTAAACTGTATTTCCATTTTCTGACACATGAATTTCATGAGGCTGTCTTCTAATTAGAATAGAAACGGTCTAAAACAAATAAAACACTGTAGGACTAACGTAGCCCGGAATGTAGCTTCACAGTGATTTACTTTCATTTTAAATATTTGTCTTTTCCTAGAATTTGCTTTAAAATGCATCAGATTTATTAACTGCCTCGCATGCTACAGCCACACAGGAGGTTGATAATGGAATCTGAGGTTTCAGTTACCTATAGTGTTTGGAAGCAGAACTGCAATTATAGGATAAGATATTCTAGTCAGTAGTGGACCCTTTTGTTTTTATTATGGCAAAGCCCTCATTTGTTTCTGTTGAGGGAAAAAAAAAAAAAAATTTAATAGTGATAATTCAAACTGCTCATTTCAGCTCAAAGAAGATAACAATTCACAGATATAAACTGGTTAACTCCTTTGAGTCCTGCTTTTTAAGGCTGTCTACAAAATCCACACACTGGTTTACTCTAAAGTTCACTAACTAAAAACAATCATCAACACTGAAAAAAACATTTTACTCACTTTCAGGGCATCCCCTTCATTGCCCTCCATTACTTCCAGAATAAGTGCAGCTAATATGTTAAATCCTTGACAATAGCCAACAGATTTATTCCACCTGGCATAGGCCAGCAGAACACGTTTCAGTACCACTCGATCTTGCTCAGCCTCCTGGCCACAGTAAGAACTGCAACCAGTTCGATGAAGGTCCTTTAAAGAAAAAAGACAAGAACATACAGAAGAGATGCAGATTTTTCTTCCCTCCTTATTTTTCCTGCCTGCTCCGCTTTTCCTTCCACCTCCACCTTCCCCATATGTACTCTGAAAGTTGATGACACTTCTTTTTTATCTGTAAACCTTTAGCTCACTGAAAAGAAATAGGTTCAGCAAGCTCTGAAGTAAACAAGTTACCTAAACAATGTTCATATGAAGGTTTCACAGAAGATATTAACTGACATCTAGGTTTCAAAGAGGCAAGACGTAACAGCTAATACGTTAACCGAACAAAAATGGCCAACCATTTTTATCAAAGTATAAAAAAAAACTACTAAGCACCTCAGTTTTCAAATCAACAGAAAAAGTGCCCTTGAGATTAAATCAATTTATAAGTGAAGGGTAAAACATGTATTACAGTATTTCTAGTTCATAAATAACACCTATAAGCTTTAATTAGCAAATACAGATGACCATTGAAATAATCAGGAACACAAATTAAGGTGACTATAGAACACAATCTCTCCTAAACGGAGTAATACCTCCTAAATAGGTAAATAGATTAATATTAAATTCAACATATCGATACATATCTATTAAGTTGTTTCCGAAAACCACCCACTGCTTTGAACATTAAACATTAGCTGAGAAATACATATAAAGGTGCTTCGCTCCTGTAAAGTCACTAAAAAAGGCTCAGTTGCTGTATCATAAACCACACTTTTTAATCACAGTAAACATTTGTGCTTATTTATAGAGAAGAAGGAAGAAAAAAAAAACCCACTTATGTTTGTCTCCATCAAATTCTGGTACTTTTAGAATAAAAAAGAAGAAATGGGGAGGGGGGGGAGGGAGGGAAGGGAAGAGAAGAGAGAGGGGAAAGTAAATCAGTAATAGCATCTTTTTCCCAGCTAATAGTAACCAGACCAGTGCAGAAGGACCAAAGAAGCTGAAGAAATAGTTTTGGTGAGCCAATAGGACGCAAGATGCAATTTTTGCCAAAGCAGTTTCAGAGAACAAAATAAATCCAAATTCCACCTATTAAAAAATACATATAAATCAACTTTTCAAACGACAAACAAATTAGCTGGCTACCTTTACTATCTGGATGCCCATAGAGTCATCATCAGGATTACTTCTTTCATTGAATGTGAAACGCATGGTTTTATCCCAGTCAATGGCTATACTGTGTAAGTACTGATCAGCTAGGGTCAGCCAAACCTAGAAATACACAAAGCAAGCCAACAAAATTATTTCTCATTCAAAATAGGAACAGTTTCCATATATACCATTAGATGAACCACATCAGCTTCACCCATATGTGACTGCTGTTAAGACTTGAAATATGCAGAAGAGGCCTACAGCTAAAACAATTTTTGCACAATTAAAGTAATAGCCTGCTCCCTAAAACAGAAAATAAGGAAATAGTTAGCATTAAGTGTCCAGATCTGTGACCTGCTTACAAAGATGCAAGTCCATCGTCAGAAACTGAATCCATAGGGGCTCTCCAAGATGGAAGCACACTCTCCTGCAATGACCCTCCTTAGGAGTTCAGCCTTTCTAACCTCAACAAGAAGTTTATATAGAAAGGTAAACATTGCTGCAGGCTTTTCTCAAACTCAGCCATGGATCCATCTCCTGGAAATCCCACAGAAGAAATCTAGCAGTGCTTCTCTTCACTAGAGGTCTCTTCTGACCAACTCGACAGAAACAATAGCATACAGTATTAACCATTTGGGGTTGATCTGAAAGAATCACTTTGATCACAGTTACTTACTCTTAACCAGAGGGCTTCCTAAACTGTTGATGCTACAGGGAGTTCTGAAAACAAATATTTTGCTGTTTTTTAAAGCCTAATAATTACCAGAACAGATTAATGCACATGTACCCAAGACAAAGGCTGGACCTTTATTAAACATCTGAAAAGTTCCTGAACCGCAAGACACATGACAGATCATACAATGACAAGGAGCAATAAATTACCTTTCTCTTCAGGAAACTGAAAGAAATCATGAAAGCAAATGGGTCGAGTTTTGTATCAGCCATTAACTCACTCAAGTGAGAAAAGCAATTCAGACACTTCCCACAGATTTACACACATAAATAATTACATGATGAAGGAATTTATAGACAGCTCCTAGAATCTCATGTTTTCTGCATTTACATTTCCCTTCCCACACTTTCGCAAAAGCACCCATGCAGAGAAATGCCACTGTTCTGCCTCCAAGCAGCCTTTGGCACTGCTGACATCCTACTGATGTTTGACTGGATTCTTTATCTCTGCCAGCCCCAGAAAACAAATGTCACACACCACAGAGATACTGCAGATGTCACATGCCACAGATGTCACCCTGCTTCTGCTGCAAGCAGAGGGAACAAACAACATGCTGCCAATACAAAACGCTTCCTTGATTTTGGTATCAATCTTAAAATCACTTGGGAAGTGGGGAATAGCACTGAAAAGACTGCACCCCATTTCTTAATGCTATTTTTTTGATTAGCATCATGTGATCATGTGTGAGCAAACAGAGAGATGGGCAGAATAAGAGGGAAAGACAGAGTAATGAGTTGGATGATGTGGCAGAGCAAGCCTGCTGATAACATAAAACTAGGATGGAATGGCTGATAAGCACCTTGGCCAGCTGGAAAAATGGGCTGACAAGAACTGCATGAAGTTCAACAAGAAGTGCAAAGTCCTGCACCTGAGGAAGACCAATCCCACACACCAGTATATGCTGGGGACCACCCAGCTGGAAAGCATCTTTGCAGACAGTGAGCTGGGGTCCTGGTAGACACCAAGTTGACCATACGGTAGCAATGTGCTCTCCTGGCAAATGTGGCCAACAGCCTCCTGGACAGCAGCAGGCAGAGCACTGCCAGCAGGTCAAGGGAGGTGATCCTTCCCCTCTGCTCAGCACTGGTGACTGGAGTGTGGGAAAAGAACATTTCAGGAAAGAAAGAAGGCTGTTAGACAGATAAAATGATCCACTGGAGTTGTAAATTAAAAACAAAATCATAGCAATGTGAGGAAATGATGCCACCAAGTCTTCTCTTTTCTTCTCCCCTGATTTGTAAAGAACAGCAGTTCAGTTTGGAAAGACAGCAAAAAGAAAATAAAAGGAAATTAATCTCAAGTATCAAAAATATATGGAACTACATATATTTCATAAAGCTTTTAAAATACCCCTTTTATTAAAATCGCATTTTTAAAGCTGAGATTGTGTGACTCAGTTTTACAGAAAAGATGAACAGACATGTCTTCTTTTAGGCTAGGGAACATTAAACATGATTGAAGAAAGCGATAAAGTAAGTTAGCAAAATCCCAGTGGACCCTTTCCTACAACACTAACTTGGTACAATTTCCCATTAATGGCATACTCTACCATTCTACATCACTCTTGACTCTGAACTTCCCTAATTTAGGCAATCTGCCTTTCCCCCATCAAATGTCTCTATGAGCACTCTTGTCAACACCTTCATAAGCATGACAGCCTACACTGGAGATGTGCTCTCCTTTCAGCTGGTTTTCAGCTGTGGGGGAAGCTTCAACAGTGCAATTCTTTGAGACTGACAGAATGAAGCAGTAACATACGCACCAGAGACAGTTACCCAAGACTCAAGCAGAAAGAGCCTGACTCTTGAGAACGCTATCTTTACTTGTCTCCTCAGACTCTCCAGCCGCCCTGTGAAGTTATCACTGAAGAACATAAACTAGCAAAAATCCCCAGTACAACTTAAACTTACAACTATTTCTTAAAAAGCAATGATAACATTATTCACCTTTACTGAGAAACCCACAGGCAGTATGTTCACAAAGGTACAGGTCTACCTACCTTTCTCCGCCACTCTTTTGGTATGCCGGTTGGCAATCTGGCCACTGCTTTGAGCGCATCATGCCACTAAAAGCAAAAGCATCCAAAATGTATAAAATCCACCATTAGTTTCATGCAACAGTACAGCAACATTTACAACACTGCAGACATCATATTCATTTCATTTTACTGCACACACTTCAGAATTTAACTGGGAAAATACAAATTACTTATTGATGTAACAAAAATATAATATTGTAGAGCACAAAGACTTAGGAGATAGCTAAGTAAACAATGAAAGCTTATTGCATTTTCCAAATACTAATGGAACAGCTCTTAAGGCAACTGCAAACAGTATACTGACATTATGATGACAGATACACCTTTGAACCAGGGTAAGTACTTTGAACAAAGAGAATCCAGTTCTGCATAAACTCGAGAGAAAAATTAATCCAATTACCTGCTGAAAACCATTTTGACCGAAAGATGGTTCAAGAGTGAACTTCAATTTTGTATCAACCCCTAGAAAACAAACAAACAAACAATCATGGCCATTATTTTCATCAGAAGGGGAAAAAAAAAAAAGCAACACCCACAATTGAAGTAAGAACACAAAAATTTCAGCTACACATTTCAACAATTACATTTCAACCTGTTTCTGTGAATTCTTGTCTTCAGAGTGGATTCAAGGCACATGTTAAAAAGAACATGGACAAAATGTTTTTAAAATGCAGTAATCCCCACTTTAATGATGTAGTTCAGCACAATGCAATTAACTAAAAATCATTCAGTTCATTATTCTAAAAACTGTATGTGTACACTGCAAACTACAATATGCACCCACAGAAAAGTATATACAAACAGTTTCTCGCCATCTATTTCAACTTCTTGACATAAAGTCACTCAAAATTCATTTCCAAGTGTGGGGTGCTAAAACTATTTTATTGTTCAAAATATATTTTTTTCTATAATTCCTCAGAACATAAAGCACATTTGGTCAGTGTTCTCAGTTAAGCCTAGATTTGATTTTGGCCTTAGAAGCAAATCATTTTAATTGTTATAAAGCACACCTGCTAACAGTCTATAAAATAATGCACTATACAGAACACTAGGATCTCAAGTTTGGTTTGCCCTGGATCCTGCCTGCGGCACTGCAGCATGTCATAACACGAAGAACAGTAACACTGGATTCGCTATGACGCCCACAGTTCGAACGGACAAAGCTCCGGGCCTTCAGATGCCGCTGTCCAGTGCTCGGGTGCTGAACACCGCGCCGCACCGACTGTCCCCATTCAGGGCTTCCAGCACAAAGAATAAAGCCATTTTTATTTTTCCTCCATAATTTAATGTGATATATTGCTCTACATTTAAACTTATGTGATGCATATCTTCTTGTCTTTCTAGAATATCAAGCCAAGTATTTTTAATATATATTTTAATGGCCATATACATATATATCTCTCTCTCTATAAACCACCCAGATTTTAATCCTGCATGAGTTTAAGTATATAAAATCCATGTTAATCAACTCACAAGCAATACTCAGTGCTTTGGAGGACTAAGCCTGTGGGTTTCACACAAACCCAAACTGTAGTGGCATTTGCTAGTTATGGAATGTAAAATGCCTTTCAACATTTGCATACTGAAGTGGTGATAAGTCATTTAAAGCCTTGCTGCTTCATAAATATATATTTAAAGACAGTCTTCACCTCCAAGGCTTTTTTCCCCCTCCTTTGTTGGGGGAGAGGGAAATACAATTCACACAAAACCCAATTTTGTTTAGGATTTTAGCATTTTAGAATTGCATCACTGAGATCTGGGGATTGGTGTTTCCATTTCCCTGCTTCATATTTAAAAGGCATCCTTGTCAGACCTACAAAAATAAAATCTTCAAACCATAACAGAAATGTCTTGAAAAAATACTCAAGAATTAAAATTATTCCTGGAAGTAACTGTTCATTAGTATTCTTCCCCTTAACTTCATGGCACTCAGCAGGAACTCCTAATAGATAAATCTCTTCATAATAATTCAAAGCAGTGTAACAATGCCAGTAACCTACTAAGATGAAATTGCATCATGTTTGCTGTAAATGCAAAAAAGTGAGCCTCATTCCCATGCAATCTAGTGTACTGGAAAGCCCTAATACATACAAAAAGATAGCATGACCAAGAATTACTTTTGTAAGGTAACAGATGTTGACATGTTATCTAACACTGCCTTGTAGCAAAGAAGCAGTAGCTTTCCAAAATAATAATGTATTTATTTCCAACTCAACAGCCAAATATTAATTGCTTCACAGTTTGCTAAGGTTTAAAGATCCCAGTAACAACTTCTCTCTTTGTCTTTCTAAAAAAGACACAAGCAAAGACAGCCAAGTCTGCAAAAGATCAAGCACTGTAAGATATAACCTCAGAGTAAGGCAGGATGTATCATATGCACGAACATCATGATCAGGGAGCTCATACAGGAGCCCAGACAGCTGTTTCACTTGATTAAATGACACCGACACCAGACCCTTGAACCTCCATCAACAGAAGTTTATTAATTTTTACTCATCTTAATTGTCTGCCATGATTTATTAGAAATGAGGACAACATCATGTGTTAACACAAGACTACAACAGTGCGCCCTTCACTAATGCAAGGAACTGCTCAGTCAGGCCATGCACTGTAACCTCTAGAAGCCACGGAGTCTGCATCACCCTATTTGTGCCCAGTTAGAAATATTCCCCACATCAAATTACATGATGGTAAGGAAAGGCTATAGCCACCCAGAAACTTTCCAGGACATCAGTGGGAAAGCAATCAGCAAGCTGGGAGCAGAATTTCATTGCCTGTTACTTATTTCCAGCACAAGAACCATTTCACTGTGTGTGGTTTCTGCACTCTTTACTGAATTTGACATTGGACTTTAAAGCTTCAAGGAATTAATGCCTATCCCTTTTGCAACTTCTCTTGGTTTCCCAAACCTTCCTACTTTTTCTAACAAATCCATCATTCCCGTTTTCCTAACAAATCTCCAATCCCCCCCCACATACTTCTTTTTTGTTAACTGAATCCTGTCATTTTTCTGTGTTCACTTGTGTCTGGATCATCATCAGTCTTTCCTCAGGGCCTTCTTCCACATACAGTCTTTGCTCCCTTACACTTCTATCACCTGCTACATCTTACCAGCAACTCCCTTTAATTTTGCATTCAGTTGCCTTTTCCCCACAAACTAACTTAGACTCCTCAATAGCTTCTTCTCCTCCCAATACCCTACACCCATCCAACCCTACCACAGACATTCTACACCCATTTTCACTGGATTTTTCCTTTTTTATCAATCATCTATCTCTGGACCATCTTCTTCTCCATCACATAAACACGTGTTTTTTGCAGAAAAGACCTCTTGGGCCTTCTGAGAACCTTTCTCTCAGCTCTTGCATATGGACAGCCTGGCAAAAACATACCATATATGTAGCAATAATTCCTATTCTCAAGGACTGTAAGCGCTGTCAGTATAACTCAGCCCTTTTACATCAAGCCAGCCAGGCTATAGCATCATTTGACATATTAAGTATCACCTCCAGTTCACACACTTCAACTGATACTTCGTATCCAAAAAGCTCACGTAAGCAGGAAAGTATTGGGAACACGTATGAATTATTAGCTCCACAAATACAGGCACACACAAAGGTACATCCGTTTGGCACCAGTCAAATTTCTGAAGGGCAGGGGAATGCCAAAATAAGGCCTGTTCAATGCCCTTGCAATCAGATCACCAGAAACCACTGCAGAAACACTATTTAAAAAGAAGAAAAGGAAGATAAAACCCCACAAAACCCAGTCCCATTAGCTTTTCCATGTAAAGTACACAATGATCCCTGACAATGAAAGGCTGTAAGAGGGAAGATTATATCCCTCAGACTCCCAAATCCTAGCAGTCTTTCACCACATGACCAAAATGCAGTGCAAGACTACAAAGAGACATAAGAGGGGAGAAAAATGTTGTGGTCAGCCAAGTACCTGGGTGAGGGAATCAAATCCCCACTCCTCAGCAATATTAAATAAAAGGATGAGACTTTTCCTGAAATTCTAAAGCAGAAAAAGCATAGGAAGATGATCTGTTCTGATGCACGTACATGAACCATAAAGACGTAGCATCAAACTTACAAAGCACATGACTGTACGTTCCTGGCTGGACTAAAAGCAGCTGTTGAAACCCCTCTCATAGAAAGCCAATAAATATTTTATCAAAAACAAATGAGGAAAAAGCCCTAAAGCAGGTTTTTGTGCAGTGGGGGTTCAAACTGGGAGAAAACAGTGGCACTCTAAACAACCACCTTAGTGCAACTTGTTGTATCAGGAAGATTCTTAGCCTTGCCTTGTAATTTGTCTCTAAATGTAGGGTTTCATCTGTAAAATGAGAAATAAAAGTAATATTCTGAGTAAATCTGCATGAAACCACTTTTGTCAAGAACCAGATCTCACTGGGATGTATCAAAAAACATCTAAAATCTGCAGTGTACAGAAACCTCTCAGGACAGATTTACAGCTGATACAGACTGATACAGAAAATCTGAAGGAAACTTCATTCAGCTAATGTTTTAAGAGCATATCAGGTGCCTGTTTCCATCATTCTATGGAAGCATGCATCCTGAATGATGCCGTTCTATCCATTTATATATGAACAATACGGAAACCCCAACCCAGTGGGATTTCCTGGCTTTAAGACTATGGCATTCATGGTTACATCTCTGATCATCTCTCCTGGCCTTTGTGGGAGTGTAAGTAAAAGAATGCCATGATCCGGACAACCTCATTACCTAGGATATTATAAAGCTACTGTGGGAACTGGGATCTGTGAGAATTATGGGTCAGGAAATCTCCTTGACAATGGCACCCCCATAAACCTATACCAGAATGTATCTGAGACCTTATTAATAGCAGCACCCAAAACTCAAACACAGAGGCAGTCAGCAATGTGTGCTTCTCACACACACACACAGCTAGTACAATGGGAAACTGAATCTCACACGTTTTTGTGCATTGCTCTACGTTTCAGTAGACCTAACGCTCGCACGGTTTATAAATGCCTAAGATTAGGCAACATTTGAGATACAAGTGACAGCTCTAACACTGTAAATTGAATTTAAATTTCCAATACTTCATGAAAAAAATAAGTCATCAAACATTTTGATGGCAGGCAACTATAATCTAACACTCAGCAACGATCACCCATCAGTGCCCCTGCCGAGAGCCCACCTCCCTAGAGCAAATGCACACTGACTGACCACCTGGTCCTTAAAAGAGATTTCGGTACTGAAGCAAGATTCAGAAGAAGCAGCAACAGAGATGCGTTCCCCCTTAGCAAAGGCATGGTTGCGAGTTTAGACAACACCCTACCGCAGACAAAGGCTGGGTGGGAGGAGGGGTCTCCAGCAAGTCAGGAGTTAGCAGGTTCAGCGGGAAAGGTTTGGCGAGGCCGAGGGGAGACCGCAGTGCCCCGGCGGCTCGGACGTGAGGGGGTGACGGGGAGAGGCTGGCGGGAAGCGGCGACCCGGAGGGTAGAGGAAGACAGCAGGGGCAGGGCGCAGCCGAACGGCACAAAGGCGCTGCGAGGCGGCGGCGCCGGCTGGAAGAGCGGGGAACGGAGCGGGGATCCGCCGGGCGGGGAGAGCAGGCGGAGCGCCCCGGGGAAGCGGGCAGCGCGCTACCGCCCGCCCGAGGCCGCTCCCGCTCCCCGCCGGGGCTGCCTTGCACCCGCTCCCCAGACCGGGGCGACCTCGCAGGCCCTGCCGCCTAGGCCGCCGCGCTCCGCACCGCACACTCCGCGACCGCGGCGCCTCACGCAGGCCGGGCTCGCCGAGGCTGTCCGCACCGCAGCGGCGGCCGACCAGACGCGGCCATTTGCCTCGGGCCGGTACCTGCCGCTGCCACCGCCCCCCCCGGGGAGCTGTCCTTCGCTGCGCCTACCCGCGGCCCTCATCGCCCTCCGGCCACGTCCTTCTCGCCGAGCTGACCCCGCGAGGAGGCAGCAGCCGGGGCCCGGCCGCTCCCCCCGCCCGGTGTCCGCTAAGCCGCTTAGGGGATGTCAGCTGCCGCCCGGGAGGGGGGAGCGCGTTTACCTGGCTCCAAGGTGCAGAGCAGGCGCGGCGCCGTTCGGGAGATGCAGCTGCGCTTCTTGAGGACGTTGCTGAGGATGGTGCCCACGCCGCCGCCGCCCGAGCTCTGCCGCTTCAGGCATCGCCCGCCGCGCCGCAGCGAGCCCGTCAGCCTGTCCTGCCGCATGGCAGCCCCTGCCTCCGGGCGCTCCCGGCCAGCGGCGCCAGAAAGCTCGGCCTAGGGCGGAGGGGCGGGCGGCATGGTGGGAGCGGTGCCCCGCCGGGTGCGGCTCTCCCGGCTAGCGGGGATCTGCAGTGCAGAGACAGCAAAGTTGGAGTGCGAGAGCTACGAGGGAGGACAAGGAAAGGAGAAAGAAGAGGGAAAAAAAACCCAGAGGGTGGTGAGGAAAGGAATTGCTCCCGCCCACAATCCTAGCATCACTGCCTGAATAAATTAGCAGCCTCTCCTCCTCCAGCACCACCTGGGATGCAGCAGCCAAAGGGGAGAGCAGCCCCCGTTAGAAATGAAGGGACCCAGTCGGCAGCGGTGGGGTTCAGCAGTGTCAAAGGGCTCAGGACAGAGCCCTGCACAGCCCCCACATCGCCCAGCACTGCAATACTGACACATGCCTGCTAACAGGGAACAATACAGACTTTTGCCAAGAACGGAATGAGCTAACCATCCCAGATACAGATTAGACATTAGGAAAAAATTCTTCACTATGAGGGTGCTGAGGCGCTGGCACAGGTTGCCCAGAGAAGCTGTGACTGCCCCATCCCCGGCAGTGTTCAAGGCCGGGCTGGATGGGGCTTTGAGCAACCTGGTCTGGTGGAAGGTGGAATTAGATGATCTTTAAGGTTCCTTCCAACCCAAACCGTTCTATGATTCTGTGATTCTAAGATCCAGCAAAGAGACTTCTCACATGGGATTCTGTAGAGTCCTGCTGCCCATTTCAAAAAGCTGTCCTGGGAAGGAGTCCCACAGGCACTACCAGAGCAGGAAGCAAGGGGAGAACAATTGGTGTCGCAGCATTGCAATGCCA
This sequence comes from Psittacus erithacus, assembly GCA_009867235.2. NCBI lineage: Eukaryota > Metazoa > Chordata > Aves > Psittaciformes > Psittacidae > Psittacus > Psittacus erithacus. The sequence goes on along the minus strand of WYDI02020923.1, from coordinate 8,631 downwards.
GGGTAGGCTGGGGTCAGGTCCTGGGCCAGGTCTGCTTAGGGACAGCCCCAGGGGCAGCAAGAGCAAGCAGGCTGCACAGCTTCTGTGTTTCTGACTCTCCAGCACAGACTTTGGACATTCTCAACTAAAATAACAGCTTTGTCTGTGAATCTAAACAGCAGCTGCACTTCTTACTAATGACTTACCATGCACTAAATAGTTAAAAGAAGCTACTTGACAGCATTTTAGTAGATGCACTTTCCAGTGCTATTTGACCTAAGAGCATCTTAAGAGGGTTTGATACAGACTTTCAAACTAGTGGTTTGATTGACAAGAAGGAAAAGTATTTGAAATTATGATAGCTTTTATGATCTAAACCACTCAGCATTTCTATGGAAGGAAAGCAGATTTATCACACCACATTAGCTGGGCTCCAAGACCCAGCTACGAGAAGTCTGAGTCTACCTGCCAACATCTGCAGCACTGAAACAACAATTTGCTTCTTTATTAAAAGGATGTTTTTTCTCAGTCATATTACAAAGATAGGAGAAAACCTGCAAACGATAAGCAGCAAAGCCAATTATATAAAAGATACACATTCTAAACCATAGAAGCGAGCCTTTTTTTAAGATCAGTTATAGTTATGTTTAGAAGTTACTGTTAGAAGTTTTCAGAGAAGCATGATTTTGATCATGCCTTTTTAAATATCAGTTTTGGTTTTGGAGAAAAGTCACTACATTTGAGCTGCTAGCTTGTGCTCTGAATAGATAATTAAGTCTGTGTGTCGGTGGTTCTTTTTTTAACAAAGGTAACACTTCCCTGCTGATGTAGATGATGCAAATCACTTTATTTCTGTGCCAGCTGGAGATGATGATTTAGTGGTTAAAGCATCGAATTTTAAATGAATTAATCTCCCCCTAGGTGTACAGATCATACCAATGGGACTGTAACAGAAACATTTAAATACAGAAATAATCTCTAATAATATTCTCCTCTTCCTACAGCACCATATGCAAATAGCATCACATCATTCTTGGTTCATTTCAAGAGTGGCTAACCCAACACCTCATGCCATTGCCCAAGGTCTCAGGAGCTATAGCCAAAGTTTCAGGATTCACTCATTATCCACACAGTAAGAATCGGTCATCCCACTAAACTGGACATAATTACAAGTATCCTTCAAATTTTAAACAATTACAAATTACAAGGCAGACATGAATATTTAACTGACAAGGATGACTAGCTCTTGAAGTGAGAATTCAGTGTCCTCATTACTGCTATTTCTCCTACTTGTTATCATCTATAACAAAACTGGAAACAAATCAGGACAATCGTGTTGTGACTTGGCACACTGCTGCTTCCAAGGGCCAGCATACCATTAAGGAGCTCTCCCGCATGCCAGCCAATTAATGCAACATTACTCTTCAAGAAGGAAAAAAAAAAAAAGGCAAGAATGAACTTCAGGAGACAAAATGAAGAAGCCAAGCCATACTAATGGGTTTGGTGACTCACTGGATCATTAGCATTGGATTTTAGAGACACAGATAAACCTCCTATTAAGCATACGTACACATATCTGAAGGGCAAGAGCCTAGCTTCTAGAAAAGTGCATGGTATCAGGTTAACCACTGATCAGGCAAAGCCTCTCTTTCTCTGTGGCAAAATGAGTTCTGTGCCACTGCCTGGACCTGCAGACATCTAAGCATGACACTGCATGTCAGAAGCAGTGTATAAATTGGCCATATTCACCACTGTTAAGCTGTAAATTATCTTCAACAATGGGAAATTTCAGACAAATCACCATAGCCCCAAGTTGGTGAAAACACAGCAAATTTGAACTCAAAGATGTCACCAGCCATCATGAATCTATTTTGATCCATCAATGCAGAGAAGTATGGCCATGTCCACAAGTCCTCACCTGCAATTACTGACAAGACAGAAAGGAACTGGAGGGGATCAAAGCATTTTGGTTAGCCCAGATATTTCAGCCCCAGATATTTTATAATAATCAACCCAAGACTTTGTTTTTTCCCCTGTTTCATTTATTCCCTCCCACAGAACACAGTCACTTTCTGAAAAACCTTACCTCCTCACTTGCTATTTCTTTGCAGTCTTACACCACCTGCTAACCATGTCTTTTAAGGCCAAAGCATACACCATAAGGAATATTAGTTCACTTGTATAACTTGCTTGACTATTACCATTGGCCTTATTGTGATTGGTCTTATAATCACTGCCAGTTTGACATAGCGAAATCAACTCTATTTACTTTGAATCTCCCCATTTATCAGCTCACTTCTCTTCTGCCTGCATTGGTACAATAAGGTAAAACACAAGTAGCTAGAACAGCAGAACGAGCTCAAGCAGATGGGGCAGTGACAGGAACAGCAGCAGAAATGGGGCCACAAACTGATCTCGCTTGCTTGCATGAAGCTTTAACTACCCAACTGAGGATTACTGGAAGGCAAAGTTTGCCAGTTCTCTTTGATGTGTGTGAAGAAGAATGAATGTAATCAAAAGTCTAAGAAATGGTAAGACATCTTCAGCTGGCCCACTGTATTTCATGACCATCCTTCCCTTTATTTCACAGGGATGCGTCTAGACCTGTAATACTGATTTGCACCACATCATCCCAGTACAATGATGAAAGTTTGGGGAGAGCTTGTTTGCCACAGTTCTGGACACCCACGTTAGCAAAAATACTTAAAGCAACATGTACACATGAAAAGAATATGTTATGTGATAATACTGAAATATGCTTCATCCCAAGGCATTTTAGAAATTACATTTGGGCAGCTGCTGATACAGCAAATATCAGAAAGAAATCAATGTATGATACGATCAATATATTAATAGGATGAGATAAAAAAATGTATCGCAACCATGAGGCAAAACCCAGTGTATTGATCACATCATAGGACCATTGTCTGCTAAGCTCCAGAGTTCTGTATACTACCTCTAAGACCTCAGAAAACTCAACCCTGTTACCACTGGGCTTCAAATAGCTCTGCAGAAGTTAGAAAATCAAGGAATTTTAAGCCTATACCAACCAGCACGTGTTCTGATGTGTGTGATAGTACACAATGACCTTCAAAAAAAGAATATATTTCACTTTCAAATTGAAGTGTGTAAGAGAAAACACATGGAATGAACTATGTCCACTTTGGAAGGAAGAAAGAACAAGGCAGTTTGAGACTCTCCCAGTAGCCAAAGCTATTTTAAATACATTTAGCCCTTTAAACCGTCTTCGTCACTGGGGCACAAAATTCCTACCCTATCCAGTTATAGATGTGTTCTATTATTAAACATTTCTCCTGACAAAAACAGCCCCACTTCCTTCTGCTTGGTCCTAAAAAACTAAAACCAGGCACGACCCACCTGGAGTTTCACACTCGCCAGCTCACAAGATGGAGCCACTTGACAGCCTGAAAAGAGGCTTGTTGGGTCTTTGACACTGAAGGGGCATAGGTGCTACAGTGATGGTACAGTGCATGTCCTTGAACATGAAAGCCTGCAAGGTGGCACAGCACAGCACTCCTCCCACCTCAGCCTGCAAGCACAGCATCGCCTCCTGCATTGCCAGTACTGCTGTACAGGCAATGTTGCTGACTGCTGCCTCAGACACTGCAGGACAGCAGATGCTCTGCTTTATCAGCTAGCTGTAACTGTTGTGTGGACCATCAAGCACAGAGCCTGTAGGGCTGTTTCATATATCCACAGCTGCATGAGCACACAAGGAAGAAGCCTACAGGTAAGAGTGGACAGATCTACGTTATAAAGAAGGAGAAACATGATTTTGGACTAACAGATTCACTTCTGCCACCATGCTGTTTTCTGCTCTCAGATAAGTAATCCAGAGTTGTCTTTACCAGACAAGGGATGGTTCCAGAACGATCGTAAAAAATGAAGTTTTGCTCCTGTATTTGTGCCTAGAGAAGATCCATTTTAGGTGCTTTAAACAAGTAGGGCTCAGGAAAATGGTGCAGTGTGCTGACACACAACAGTCTCAGCAACACAGCATGAATATTTTAAACTTTTCCATTGCATTAGTCATGATTTGTATCACTTTGTACATTAATGTCACAAAGGAGGTCAAGACCTCTCTGTATCTTACATTAGATATCACAGCCAAAAAAAGCAGAGCCGATCCTTGCCTACAAATATAAATTACACAATGGACAGGAAATAACATTCACGATTTTCAGAAACAGAGAACCAACATTTAGTCTCAGGAATTATTAGTCTCAGCAGGTGTGCAGCAGAGCTGAGAAACAAACCCAAACAAACTCAAATCTGGACCAATGCTGCTTCTTCCTTTAGACTTCATTCACATAGCTTTTTACTTATTTTACCCCTCAAAAACTGACAGCACAGTAAATACCCTTTAACACAGCCTTCTCTTGAAGGAAGCCTTGAAACAGCATACTTTTACTGGAGGGTTTCTGACAGAGGACATGGGTAGTTCTCTTACTACCAAGCACTCTCTGGCCATTGGGCTTTGTTTATGGCTGTCTGAAAGAATACTGCCTGCACGCTGTTTAGCCACATTGACTGAAGGCTGATCTAGAGAACATCATTAAAATAACACTGCTTAGCATGTGTTTATCTTTCAGCAGGAAATTAATCCACAAGGCTATTACTTCTGCAAGAAGCTGACAACTGTATACATACTACATAACTCTTCAGCTTATCACAATCAGGATTCAGCCAAGAAAGGACTTCAGACTCAAGATTCTTCATTATGATTTTTAGATTTGTTCTTTTCTTTTACTCTCCTCTTTCCCTCCCATACACGTTATCCACCTGTGCCTTCTGTACTACACACGTGCATGTGTTAGGACAGGACTGATGAGAAAAGAAGGTCCCTTTAGTAGAGCCAGATCTCCTTGACCCCAGTATCACCTGCCCACAAATGTGTGTTGTAGTTTATCTTCTGGGGCTGATGGACAGTTACACCTAGTAAGTGTATTTACAAGTTGAATAACATTCATAATAATATTGCTTCTTGAAATTTTAGGCAGACAGGATACACCCTGAAAAGGATGCCAAACTTTCCCAACATTACTGAAAACACTTGCAATAACATACATCCGTAATTAAGGCATCTGTAAATAGGTTGTGAAGCAGTTTCTAGCAGTTTACAGCACTGCGATGATCAGTTTCCCATCTAAGAACACACCACATTTGTAGGCAGTGAAACAGTGCAGGTACGTCTGTCTGCAGTCCCTCAATTTGTAGGTTGTTCTTAAAAGTGGCACAAGATGCTTATGCAATCGGATGGCGTAGGTGAGAATATGAAAGCTCTCGAAAGCATCACAGCTTGCTAAAACAGAAGTATAGACATGTCTGTAATGCCCTTGAACCTGCCTACAACCTCCCTCCATTAGTAAATATTTCCATGAATGAGGAAGATTAAGAGAGACTTGACAATTGTACAGTACCAGGGCTAAGGCCAGCAACAGCAGAACTGCAAGTACCTGTCTCCCAGACCTATGCTCAATCCACTAGAGCATGAAGCCCTTACTTTCCCCGAGTTCTTCAGGAAACCACTCAGCAGTAAGCGAGAAGCTTTTCTTAATTCTGACACTACAACACAATCACATTGGAAGCTAGGAATATGTTAATATTCAAATGCTATACATTACAAATTATTTACTCTCCTATATCACCAGCTCTCACCATCACGCCATTAAAAAGCTGGTATTCTGCATCATCTGGAGTTCCTAGGTCAAACTGATTTGAAGGATACAAGAATCAAATTTGTTGATAAGTGATCAACCCTGAGCACACAAGTGATAGCAACCAGGCCAATGGGCTGGGTACAAAGGGTGGCCTATTCCAGTGCAGGCCCATCACTGGGAATTGACTGTTCCCAGAGCTTAACAGGAGAGAATTTAAAGAATTTGTGAAAAGTAGAAACTGACTCGTGTTTTTCAAACATCACGCACCACAGATCAGAGGCACCTCAAATGTTTCAGGTGAAAAGAGAATCTATTCTGACATTATAAAATAGATGCAGTGTGGAAAAGTTTATCATAACATAGGGTTTGATGGCTGCACTGGAAGGACAATTAAGGAGATTTAACTTGGAACTATCCATGCAGGAAACAAAAAAGGGGCTTAAATATAATAGTGCTTGATTACAAGACAGAAGTTAGTCCCTTTTATTATACCAATAATAGAGGACTTGCACAACTGAGTATGCCTGGTATTTTATCAAAGCTATTTGCATTCACTGCAGTGCCCATAAATTCTAATTCTGGACTGCAGCATTATTGCAGTGGTTGATGTACAAACACAGCAAAAAACAGACTGCCTGTTTTAAAAGAAAGAAATAAGAGAAAAGAAAACATTAGCATACAGAGGTGTGCAGGGAGGCAGTGGGATGATCCTGGAAAGTATGTTGGACATTAGTCAGTGTAAGAGCCGCTATTGTGTTTCTGTAGGCTTTGTGGCATATGTGAAGGCATAAGGTCAGTAAGAGAACTGAGGGATTAGGTTTTAATCATCCACTCAGGTTCAACATGGCTAAACATCTACAAGGAAATGCCAACATGAGGGAAATTGAGAAGATGCCTGTTTTAAAGTATGCAGGATGGAGGTAGGAGGCATGAGCTAACCTTGAACATTGGGTAAGAAATGACAAGGACGTGACAACAAAGGAAAGTAGGTTGTGAAGAGCTTTTGATATTACAAGCAATAAGAGCAAGACATTGGTTAGATCTATAGTGACCATAAGGGAAGCATAGGCACCTTGCTCTCGTGTGAACACCTACGTACAAACACTAAAATGTAGGCATGTTTATCGCAAGCTGAAGACTACTGCTACATCTAATTCTCTGTACATCTATGTTGTCTTCCAAAAGGACACTGAGAAACAAAAAGTCTGCAGATGCTTTCTACATCCAAAACGCTTCCAGCAAGCTCTCAATCAGAGAAAAAAGGTAGGTAAGTAAGTAGAGGGATCTTTTCACTTTTTTCAACTGTATAAACAAACTCTGTAATTGCCATTTGAGCAGGACACTGATCTCTCTTGTCCTGATGAAGAAAATAAAAGGGAGGGGAGGAGGAGGGAGTCAATTGATTTTACTTATCACCTTCATGTGCCGACTGTAACAGTAAAGCAGAACACATGCAGTTACATTAAGCAGGCAGTTGCATTTCATGAGCAAGGTAAAAGACATGTCATGCAAGGACTGCTAAAGTAACAATATATTTTAACTGCTGCAGTAACCAGTAGCATAAAGTCTAGAGTTAACAACTGGAATAAAAATCATAGAAATGCTTACATGCTCAATAAAATAGAGAGAGAGGACCTTTTACATTTAATGCAAAGTGAAGAATTTAATCAAAAATATTATTTTGGCAAGGAACATATTAAGAAGAAAAAATCATTGAAGAGGCCAACATAAAAAGTATGCTGGAAAGCATAATTATAAAAATTAAGAAGTGTTCCCTAACCCTGCTAAGCAGCATACTGTAAATGCGTATCTTGGCCAATATTCACATCCCAGAATCCTGCTTAAATGCTACATGGTCAGTGTAAAAACCAAATCACCAAGTCAGCAGAAAACCTAATCTACGAAAAAATAGTTCTGACAGGTGTGATATGTAGGCCTTGCTGAAAATAATGTTTCAAAAGAATGAAGGTCATAGCAGATTGCAGGCTCCCAGCTCTAAAACTGAGCTGCTCTTCCTTTAGAATCATAGAATGGTTTGGGTTGGAAAGGACCTTAAGATCATCCAGTTCCAACCCCTCTGCACAGGCAGGGACACCTCACACTAAACCATGTCACCCAACTCTCTGTCCAACCTGGCCTGGACACTGCCAGGGATGGAGCATTCACAGCTTCCTTGGGCAACCCATTCCAGTGCCTCACCACCATCATAGTAAAGAACTTCCTTATATCTAACCTGAACTTCCCCTGTTCAAGTTTAAACCCATTACCCCTTGTCCTATTGCTATAATCACTGATGAAGAGCCCCTTTCCAGCATTCTTGCAGGCCCCCTTCAGACACTGGAAGGCTGTTCTGAGGTCTCCACGCAGCCTTCTCTTCTCCAGGCTGAACAGACCCAACTTTCTCAACCTATCTTCATACGGGAGGTGCTCCAGTCCCCTGATCATCCTTGAGGCCTTCTCTGGATTTGCTTCAACAGCTCCATATCCTTCTCATGTTGAGACAACCAGAACTGCACACAGTGCTCCAAGTGGGACCTCTCAAGAGCAGAGTAGAGGGGCAGGATCACCTCTTTCGACCTGCTGGTCACACTCCTTTTGATGCAGCCAGGATACATTTGGCTTTCTGGGCTGTGAGCGCACACTGAAGCCACCTCATGTTCAGTTTCTCATCAACCAACACCCCAAGTCCTTCTCTGCAGGGCTGCTTCAAATCTCTTCTCTGTCCAACCTTTAATATGCTTTCCAGGAGAATCTGTTCCATGATCCAGGCACAGAGATGAGACTGACTGGTCTGTAGTTTCCCAGGTCCTCCATTTTCCCCTTCTTGAAAATGGGGGTTATATTTCCCCTTTTTCAGTTGTCAGGAGCTTCACCTGACTGCCATGATTTTTCCAATATGATGGACAATGGCTTAGCAACTTCATTTGCCAGCTCCTTCAGGACCCGTGGATGGATTTCATCAGGTCCCATG
>WYDI02020922.1:0-33927 GCA_009867235.2 Psittacus erithacus | reverse complement strand
TTGATCAGGCGGTCTGTAACAGATCCCCACAGTAATGTCTCCCATTGCTGTTCTCCCTTTAACCCTGACCCACAAACGCTCTATTCACTGCTCACCTGTCCCCAGACAGAGTTCCATACTCTCCAGCCTATCCCTAACATAAATGGCAACTCCCCCTCACCACCTGCCAGGCCTGTCTTTTCTAAAGAGCCTGTAACCTTCCATTCCAACACTCCAGTCATAGGAGCCGTCCTACCATGTTTCTGCGATGTCATACCCCCGTAGATGTGCACACATCTCTAATTCCTCTTGTTTGTTCCCCATGCCACGGGCATTGGTACAGAGGCATCTGAGCCAAGCTCTAAATGAAGCTGGCTCATTGGCTGGACCAAGTGAAATATCTCTACATTGCTCCAAGCATTTATAATAGGTGCTGGCAACTGACTGGGTGTGTTGGGATGGAATGATGCCCCCCTCCCCCAGGTTTTGCATTCCTGAGTAGGAATGGCTTGGTTTTGCATAACATCAACTTGAAAAGTATGCATTTAGGCAAGTTTTGAAATTTTGAATGCATTGATCAAATGCTAGGGTCTGTTAACTTGTTCCTGGTTTTGCAAGGGTATAATGATTTCTTCAGAAAGTATGTTTATATTTAGATTTTTTATTGTCATATTCCATCAAAAGTTATCTGTTATTCTTATTTGTACTTAATTCTACTTGCAGTTGGCAGGTTGGTGTTTCTAAATAGGCTTGAGGATGATCTAAACGAGGCTCCCAGAAGCAATTAATTTGGGCTGCTTATCTCAATTGTGCAAACAGCCTGATCCCAACTGTCTTGTATCCTAGAATTTAGGTGTGTTTCTCTACAGTGCCCATTGTTTTTTTTAAGGCTAAACACAGCCAATGTGAATGAAACATGGTTGATATTTCATTTCATAACGATGCATTTCTCAAGTTCTCATTTTCTGTTTTGAAATAAGTTTCCATTTTTTCTCATCCTATTTCATGAAAATTTTCAGATCATACAATCTGGACTTGTTAAATTATATTTTTGGTTGGTGTCAGAGGCATTTTAAAAGATTGGCATGTCATTCATGGTGCTTGCTTTCTGGTTACGGCAAACGTCTTTGCTTTGATTGTGTGCTTGTGGAATCTTTTTTGGTTTATTCTGTGTCTAGAGGATGTTCCCAAGAGCAAGAAGTGTTGAAGGCTGAGATTGTGGCCTTAATGTAATGTCCTTTTCAAGCCATGTCCTTAAAAGTGGTTCTCAGGCTTTTTTGTTTTGTTCCTTGGTTTTGTTGTTTCCTTCTCAACAGCATTTCATTTGTGCCTTGGTGGGTTTTTCTTTAGCTGTAGCTTACTTTCTGTGTGTCTTGTTCCTAATAAAGTACCATCTTTAATACTTGACTTTATGAGATGGGTCTCAGCTACTCTGTAGCATATGAGGAATGCAAATATTCCTATTCCCTACATGTAAAATTGTGTGCACAGGTTTACATCAAATGCACAGAAGAGTCGTAAAATAACTGACTCTCTTGTGGATATGTAACAGTTCAGAAGCATATGCATATACTATGATCTTTGGCTGCCTGCATTTGTCAGAATGGAGATAGTTCAAGCTTGTTCCATTGTGACTATTTTTAGGTAGAGAGGCAAATAAAATGACTTTTTCTACAAACAGCATTAGAAAATGTGCTCAGTTCTGGTGGTATCAAAGGTTATTGTAATGTATCTTTTTCTCTTCAGTTAAAACAATTTGAGGAATGGAGAAAATGCTACACTATGAAGAGATTTGATCTTGAGATAACTTAGTTACAATATATAATTTCTCCATGAGTGAAAAATCAATTCAACCCAGCAGAAAATGGCGAAAAAAAGAGTAATTGAGGGCTGAAACTAAGCTGATTCATGTTGGATGCTAAATATAAAATGTCTAAGGGGGAGCGGGTTATTAAATGTTGGAAGAAGCAGTTGAAGCTATGGAGTGGGCGGACTCTCCATTGATATTTCCAAAGCAAGACTGAAAATCTTGCTTTAATCACATCCAAGTTATTTGGCTCAGTGCAGGAATAACTGTAAGATTTTATGGTCTGTGGTGTAGATGAGGCCAGCATGTGTGATCTAATGGTTTCTTCTGGCTTTAAATTCTGTGAATGAGAGTTGTAAAAACATCTATAGACTGAAGTCCCTGTATTTCAAAATAAGGTAACTTCCTATTCTGTGTTTGGTTCACATTTGAAATGGCTTTTTTTTTTTTTTCTTTTATCCCTCCTCTACACAGGCAGCACTGCTCTCAGATTTATGTATCTGTAAGATGTGTATTAAACCCAGAGGTAGCCTGAGGTCAGTAGCTTTTGATGTTTCTTTTAGACCCTAGTGGTCTATACAGGAGACATCTGAGACCTTAATAGACCTAACAGGCTTGACCCAAGCATGAAATGTAACTTCTGGCACCAAAGGCTTATTAGCCAGTGGATCATATAGTTATAAACCTTTTTGTTTACTGCTTGTTAACCCATTTGTGACATAAGAGGAGTTTGTGGTTTTTATCCCCAATACAGTCTTCATATTATCAGAAGGCCTGAAACTAATATGTATATTTACAAATATGGAAGAAGCCTTGGTATATTAAATTAAAATCATGCAGCTTGTAAGGGTGGCTGATCCTTCTCCATTCTTTGCATCAAGAAAACAATCAGGAAAGGTAAAATGGAAATATACACTTTTTTACTAAACAACACATTGTTTGTCGCTGAAAGTTAAAACAGTGGCTCAAGAGATGTCATCACTCAGGTTAAAACTGCTGTGAATTGTTTTTAAGTTTCTCCTCCTGTTTTATCCTACTTTGAGATTAGAAAAAGCAAGCTATGAAATAACATTCATGTTGCTACATTTTAACAGCACTTTCTCACCCATTAGCATGGCTTCCTTGTTAGCTTACTAAGAATGGAAACACTGGCATTACTCTATTATTATGGCTCTATTGCTGTCGTTATGATAATATAGTTCATGTGAACACACTATTCCTAAAAGGAAACTGCCAGTATTAGTAACTTGGCATGTATGATTACGCCCATTTCATCATGAAAGTAAGTTTTGCTGTGTGATGAGTTTACCGTACTTTTACTTTTGTTGGACATCCTCATAGTTTCAGTACAGATTTGTTGTCCAAACAAAGTGTGAGGAACTATTCTAATTTGTCTAGGATTTTCAGGTACTTATCTGATGTACCATGATTTGTTGGAGCTAATGTAAGGAGGGAGGAAAGCAGCGGTGCAATTGTCTAATGTGTCCTAGGTAGTTTAATTTTGATGCGTATATGCTACATCATTAAATATTAGATTCAGACATCTGAGCCTGGGAAACCCTGTAGGAAACTGAATTGTGAGATTAATTCTTCTGCAGAGTGTAGGTAGGGGGTTATTGTATGTCTTGTATGAGCACAGGAGGGAGATATTAGAAGGTTAATGATACTCTGAAGATGCTCGCCACAGTCATTCTGCAGAGGAGCTCTGATTTTCTGTGCTACTTTGGTCTGTGGGCCTTGGACTAAAAGGTGAGAGTTCTGCATGCAGATGGTAGACTAAGTTAGGGTTATATTCAAGTTAAGTTTACAATTGAGACAAATTCTAAATATCTTTTTACGATTTCTAAACAAAAGAAAAAAACTAATTATATATACCGTCGGACTGGGAGAATAAGCTTCTACTTTATCCCACTGCACGCTTTCCCGTAGGGTTACTTTTTGACTTTGGATAGTTTAATCTGCTGACAGATAACAATTATAATGATGGGATTTTGCTAGGGACATCTGACCACTAGAGAATCTAGTCTATGAATTAATGTCATGTAAGCAGCTCTGTGTTGGTATTTATTTCTAGAATACACATCAGGTCTTGGTTTAAACTAGTAATCTGGAGAGAAAATTCTTCCTACATCCTTACTAAATTCTTGAAAATTCAAATGGCCCCTAATAGAATGGTCTTTAGCCACTTTTAGGTTTTCAATATGTTTTGTGCTACTAACTTTCTCACACTGAATGGAATAGACATGCTGACAAAATAATTGGTAGTAATTGTTGTACCGGAGTCAGTTGTAATAAACCATTCAAGTAGAAAATATTTTACAAATCCAGCCATTTCCTGTGTGTTGCTAGAAAAAGCTTTCACATCCTTCAGCGCGTGGATCTTAATGCTTGTATTTTTCTTTCTGGGTATATTTTTTTTTCTTGTTAATAATAGAGCTGTCATTTCTAATAAAATATGAAACAACCATCCAGGGAAATAACACTGGTGATATATAGAGCAGGCTGAAACACTAGACTGAGTGAACACAAATGCTCAATAGCTCAGAATATAATTCCGTCATTAAACTGAACCTGTAGAGGGACTAAGACTGAATGCACTGAGGTGAAAATGCTTTGCGCTTAGGAGACTGTTGAGCTTCAGTTGAGACTGTTCAGGTCACTGGAGTCAGATCGGGTTCTGAGAGTTGAGTCCTGCAGCGAAGGAAGAAGTGCTGTCAACAACCGGGCAGACTGACTGGAGGGAAAGCCTGTAGAAACACGCATCAAAGGTGCATCAGCCTCTGCAAAAGATTTCCTTTATTTATCGCCCGTCTTACTGAAGAGATGGGTGTCAAGTCCAATCAGAAAATTTGTACATAAAGGGATCACAGGTAGCTCAACAGGTGTTTTTTGTTTTGATATTAGTAACTAGGATCCAGGGCAATGGGAACAATGCAGTACAGAGAACCCAGTCTTCCTGCTCTGCTTGAAATGGATGTATGTAGGAAAGATTTCCTTTGCATGTGGATCTGGGGACTGTGTTTTCTCTTTCTTTCAGCACTGCTTAGTAAGGTTTGTCCAGTAACTCGAGATACACACTGTCAGTCACCTGGCGGATTGTTTCTCCTCTCTGTGTTTGTTTCCTCCTTTCCAAAAATGGAAATGCATGTTTCTTTTCTATCTTTACAAAACACTGTGACAGTTCTGCCTGGACAGTGCATTAGGAGACTTCAGTATCACTGTTATTGTAAACAACATTGTTTCTTTGTCCCCAAATATGGAAGGCAAGTATTATGGGGGGTATTCCAAGTGGATAAGAAAAGTAAAACTGCCTGTTTAAATGATAATTATGCGCTTCTCATCCTCCAAATAACAGCTAAAATGGCTGTGTTTTTCTCATTGAGCAGCCTGGTTGGCTAATGGACGATGTCTATTTGCAGTTAAAGCTATTGCAATGTTGACAATTAAGCATATACGTGGAACAGGATAATCAGCATGAATGCGGTTTTATCACCAATGTTAATTATCTAATATTTTCCAGCTTAGAATAATGTGAAAATTCCTTAGGCATAAATGAAAATGAACCCATCAGTTACAATTTTTCTCAAGATAATGGCTGACAGAACATTTGCTGCCCCACAAAAAATGGAAGCAAGAGAAAAATTAACAAAATTAACAACTTAGTTGTTCAGGCTCTATAGTATATAAATGTAGTTATATATTACATGATGTGCATTCTCATTTCCTCATGGGGGGAAATTTCCAAGTCGGTGACTGGAATTACTCATACAAATCTTTCTTTTCAAGAGGTTTGTATGTGCAGCCATTTCTAAAATTTCTAAAGAAAACACTTTTAAAATCAGCAGAACAAGCCCCGGTCTTGTACATAGGTTGTGAATGAGAGCAGAATTGATCTAAAAGCTGTTGTTTACTTTAATAATTCTCAGAAATGCACTACATCAGTGCCTCGGAGACTATGTGCTGCTTTGTGCAGAAACAAGGCAAATACTCTCTGGCATGTCTCCTTTACATTCCTGAACAACTTGCCCTTTTCATTTTATTTCTCGTCAGCTGAAGACTAATCTCAGTTACAATCATTCCAATCAGACATTCTCAAATGACCTTTAAATACTGAGGAGAGCTGCTGAAGGTTATTTGTTAAACTCCATCCTCCAAACTTAAATAAGCGTCCGAAGTTAACAGGGAGTGAGAGAAACCCTGAATAAGCAATGATTTTTAGGAAAACTAATCTTGGCAGTTTTGCATGCCTTGTCATCAGTTTTCATTTTGAAGTTTATCTTCAAATGGAAAGTGGAAGAAACCAACTTACTCCTGGGGAAAATAAATAAATAAATAAATAAATAAATAAATAAATAAATAAAGGTTGGTAGTAGCAATGACTTTTTGCGTTTCAAAAACTGGGGGATACAGCTATGGGCTTGCTGAGATCCAAAGGGAAGTGTAGGAATATATACACTATGTTGCATGATATAAATATTTGGATCTTAATTTTCTGTCCATAGCTAATCTTCTTTAAGTATTTAGGTTTTTGAGCAAACTGCAGGAAATGGGCTTGCTGTCAACAAAAGCCCCAGGCAGTGAGCTTTCTCTGCTCCTGAAACTCATTTTGGGAACCTACACCACAAGTATAGGTCTTGCATTCACTGTGTGCTGCAAGTTGAAATATCTTAGATATCTGAAATATGTTCCTTCAGTTGCAGAAGAGGATTAAGATTGCATCAAGTTTGTGGCAGACTAAAAGTAAGCTGCTTCCTCTTGGTCTTCTGTGATAAAGTCACATGTCAGGTTTAGCTCCATTAATGACGGATGTAGAAATTCCAGGGCCTTCTGTGTATTTATAGAACAAAGAGACAGTTATTAAATCTGATACCTGAAATAAGGCAAGTTAAAGCCACTCTCAGCTATTTACCAGCAATGTCAACTGTTAATGTAGCTCATTATACCACTCTTTTGCATCTGACCAAACTGAAACAGAAAGCACATTAGCAGTTACATATTGTATGGTTTCCTTGGGCTTTCAAGCTCATGAAACTTGCTGGACTGTGTTCTCTGCCTTGCAGGTTAAGGGGTTGAGGTTTATTGAAACATTTCTTTATACTGACCTTGTACTTTAAAAAATAATATTAGTTTCTAATTTTTTTCTGCTCAGCAGCAACAGTTCTTTATCTGTGCCCTGTTTTTCTCCAGCTGATTTTGGTCTAACACAGTACTGAACTGAAAGAAATGTGTAACTCTTTCTTCGCTGAGCAAGCTAATCAACTTGTTAGAGATCTTCATTTGCATGGCTGGAAGCCCATTTAAGCTCTAGGGGGGCTAGGATTTCAAAGTGTCAGTGTTTGGTTTGTAAGTGTAGTAGCTTCTCATGCACTTGCCATAGTAGTAACCTGTTAGACATCTGTACATTTTCAGCATTGTCGCAAAATAAAAATGGAGGTGGGCTTGAAGGAATTATGCTGTTATTAATCATTACATGCATGGCTGTAAGTTGTGGGAGGCGAGCCCCTGCACAGTAGGAGGGCATGGGTTTTACGCATGTTGCCACCTATCCTGGTCTCTGGAAGATAATGTATTCTCTTCACTAGAGGAATACCAGCATGTGCTAAAGCTTACCAAGGAAATCTCATTTCCTTGCCGTGGAAATGGATGCTGCTGCTTAACACAGTTTGAAGGTCCTAATTTTAATGGAGATTCCGTCAGTGTGTTATAGAACTGCATGGCCTTGTTAGAGCTCTGGTGCTAAGATTGCCTGACACATGGAAATGGAGATTTGATGAAGGCATTCCTTGCAGTGTCTCTCATCATAAAGCTTGATTGTTTTAATTCCTTTAATCAAAAGTTTCAATCAGGTTAACATTTGGCTACACTGTGGCTGTAATTGCATGTATGGATTTATGTGCAGCATATCAGAAATCTTGCAACCAACCCAACAATTAAAAACCTTTCTTTTCATAGAGAAATAGTTTTCTAGCTTTCTGCTATTACACAATTGAATGTAATTGCCTGTCAGTAGGAATCTGCTTAGGAAACATTGCTCCAGAATTCTAGGGAAAGAGGAAAACAATTGCAGCTTGCATTAAGCACAGAAAACCAGCAAGTCAGGCAGAAATCTAACTTAAAAATGTTACAAACTTCCAAATGAATATGCTGATTGCCTACATCTGGTATGTTGTGGCTTTAATTACACTGTGTGATAAAAAACCAGTATATTGCATTTATTTTTTACTAATGAAAAGCAGGAATTCTTTCTTATAAAGTCTAGATCTCAACAGTCAGGCGTTTCTGCACATTCCACAAGACTGTGTTCCATTTTCTCTCACACTGAATACAATTGTACCTATATATGTGTGATAATTAGGTTTGTTAGACACTTTTAAGTGTCTGCCAAAACTAAATATTGCCTTCCAAGAATGGGATGTTTTGGCCCGTAATCTTTTTCCTTTCCCTTACCTCATTCCACATAATATAAAGAAAATTCATTGTAATTTTTCTAATATTTATTCCATTTTCTGCTTAAAAAAAAAAGGAAGAACCATACTCCCAAACTTGTTTCTGCTATAAAACAGTATTAACAGTTCAGCTGAAACACAGTACACTCTAAGACTTAGTAAAGTTCTCATTTGAAAATGTCATGTAAATTGAGTCATCTATTGGACATGAAACAGCCTTAATAATCTAGTTGATACTCCTGTAAATATAGACTTATTCCCCACAGAACATTTTCTGTGTTTTATGTATCATACCTTTAAATACCTCAGACAGTGAACCACGCTTCCCTTGGAGACTAATTTACAGGCTTAAATATTTAGTGAAAAAGGTCAGCTGTGGTTATAAATTATTCTTGGTATTGTACTGTGATAGGCAATAGGGTTTGTTGTGCTAGTAAATGTTAAAAAATATAACAAAGAGATAGTCCTTTGTTTCCCTGAGACAAGTGACCTCTGTAAATCATCAGCTTTTCTCAGTGTTGGGACTGGTGCTCAGAAACAGAAGTGCTATGCTGGAAAGACCACATCAGACTCTGGATCTGTCTTGCTGCTGTGAGTGAAGAAGCTCTGCTTTCTCTGTTTTATCAGGTGCTGCCTGCAGCTATTGCTTCAGTTTGCCACACCAACTTTGCCACACGATAAAGTTAGAGCTGGGTAGGTCTGTGCAGCTGTATGCAAGCTTTTCAGGTTTCTGCCACTGTTTTGAATTGTTTTCTCCCTAGTGTATGGAGGTGTCTTTTTCCGGTCTCTCTAGTATCTCCAGTCTCTACTAGTATCACAGGTATTAGTGATCAAAAATAGTCCTTGAATCTTAAAAAAATAAACATATACATTAAAAAATCATAGCTATCTGTACATTTGAACAGTGCCAGGTACCTTATAGCATCATTTCTGGTTGCGGCCTATGGGCAATGATGTCATAAAAATTTACTTTGCATAATACTAAGCAAAATTATTAAGCTTGGAGAGGTTCTGATTTCCATCACAGTGTCACTTGGATAATTATAGGACATGATGGCAAAATGAAGGTAAATATGGTTTGTATTGATAATTTAGTATGATTTGATCAAGATAAATAGTAAACCATTAGCATTATAAAGTGAGTTGCAGTTTTTATCAGAACCCACAAAGGTCAAAGGAATTTAATGCTTGTTGATTTCTTTGTAGGTAGATTGACATTTCTTCTGTACAAATATCTGTCCCTTAAGGTGCAGAATTTTTCATTAAACCAGGGTAAAAATACTGAGCAAAAGTCATTTGGACTGTATTCTTTGAGAAGCAGTTCTTTAATCTCTTCTTGAGTTTTCAGCTCATGCTTTAGTCAGCAAAACAAATATACTGCTCAATGTTGTAGGCAATGATAACACCAGGGTAAACACAGGAAATGCTTTTATTAATATGATCTAAGCATTTAGTTTCCTTCCTTGTACTTTAATCTTGTCTTTACACATTGAAGCAGTGCATGTTGTACGTTTCTGATCCTCAAAGGACAGCTTTTCATATGACATTGTAGAGTAAGACATTATCACCAGAAACCTGACAGGCCTGTTGCTTGTCAGCTGAGGGGCTGGAAAGTTTGTTATAATTATGAAGGAGATGTATATAAGATCATGTTTTGCAAAAGGCAATGCTGAATACCATTTTATAATTAAAGAGAAGGGGTAAAGTCAAGATATGCCATAAATGCTGGGTTCCCATGAGAAATGAAGTGTCAGAATTCAATAAGCCCTAGAGCAGAGTTCAGTCTCCAGATGATACATTTACAATCAGGTTAAAATTGAAGAAACAAAGCTTTGAATTCTGAGTGATAAAAGGACTACAATTAAGAAGCTTAATCCCACATTTTAGGAGCCATGTTTATGAGAAACCAATTGTCTAGAGCAACAGTTTTTGTGTTGTTCAGCTTAAAATTTTCAGATTAGAACCACGTCTCTGTACTTGCACATGTGAAGGAACATAAACTGAACTAAGAAGGGAAGCTTGGGGTTTTTCCTAGCTATTTTAGTTTCCCCTCTTAAGGCAAGTGATACAATGCCTGGAGTCTTCAGTTCTAGATTAGTTTTTTCTTGTTTAAATGTGAATAGCTAGGATTGCAGGCGGTTTAGATTTCATGTCTAGTTCCACTCACACTTAGTATGTTACTCTCAATCTTTTTTTATGTTGGGAATATATCTCCTAATATATTTTAGAACTACGCTTGCATTTTTTTTGTGGCAGCAATGTAGCACCATGCTAATGTCTGAATTTCAAATGTCTTTGTGAAAGTTTAGTGAGAGTCTTCTATAATTACAGAATTCATTCCTGTAACACAGAATCTGCTCAGACTTCCTGTCACTCATATGATCTATTTTCATAAATATGGCTAGCATTTATTCCATTTTTCCTTTATTTACTTTTACTGTTTCTATTCCTTCTTTGAAAATATGCTGTAAAGCACTTTATGCCATAGAGAACCCAGAAAAGAAGACATGAAAGGCATAAATTGTCACTCTGCTGTTAGACTGTGCAGCTTGCCTTCGGATGCGCTGCTGTTTAGGCTGCTAAAGCCAAGGAGCCAGGATACATTGCTGTGCCCCTGTATATACTCTCTCAAAATTCTGTTTCAATCTGCATGGCAAATGGTAAGAGAGCAGGTAACATGAATACAGCTACATGCATAAGTCCAGAATTAATATGCCATTATGCAGAAAAGTGATTAAGAGACTAAATATTTTTTCCCTCTCTCCTTCAAACTTTGATGAAACAAAGTACAAGCTTCAAATACTGTGAGCATATTTCCCTCAAAACCCAATGCCTTTCCCAATCCTCTAAGCACCATTTTGAGGTCTGTCTTAGAAGTACTGTACTAGGTAGCTAAAAAATATTTTAATAGAATGTGCATTATATATGTCCTTGGCTCTTCATGCATAAATTTCTTCCAAAGGCAATACGGTATAGTGCATTTGTTTTAACTAAAATCTGCTACAGGCCAATATCCTAAGTTTAGACAACTGACAGTATATTTTGACTGTAACTAATTCATTTGACGTAACAATAAACTTACATTGTCTCGGTACAGGAGCATGTCAGAGAAATTTCTACAAGGCTTCTGATGTGTGAAGCGAAATTACAGAGTGAATCGTGTTTTATCCTTTGCTGTTTTTAGCAAGCAGTTAACAACTGGGATCTCCTTTTCCATCTTGAATTTCTCAGGGATTATAGGCTTTAAAAGGGAATATGATCAAGTGCACAGATATCCTTCAAATATTACTCAGTTTCTTTGTAGCTTTTGAAGCTAGCAATGAGTTTCCTCATGTCATTTGTAAGAACTCTAATTCATCTGTATATTTTGGACTATTATCTAAATGGTGTTCTACATTAATTATTGCCAGCAGATCTGCAACTGGACTCTCATTAACTTTTGTAAAAGCAAATGATACGAAAAAATGCAATTTTAGTCATATTCCACTTTAACTTTCTCAAGGCCGGGAGCCCTATTTCTTCCTTCTGGGTTTCACATGAACATGGTACTGTTGCTTTTAGAGAAATCCCTTCTGATATACAGTGGTTGAAACCAGGCTTTAGGGTAGAATAATTGACTTGGTAACAATGTAAAACAATAAGCATCTGCTCTGGTCCTTTCTGTGTAGATTTATATATGATAAGAATGAGCACTTGGGAGAGGTGAAGACAATATTAATATTATTGTGTGTGTTTTTTTCTATATTCCTTCTGCTTGGTTTTTGAATTTGAGGGGTCTATTGGGAAATTTAAGAACTCTTATCAATTACTCTAATAATAAATTCATCAAGACACAGCACTTGCAATACTTCGTTCTTAGTTTTGATTCAATTATTTTGACGTTACTGAAATGAACCTAGAAATGCCTCTCCACTAGGGAATACAAAGGTAAAAAGAACAACATAATAAAGGAGTCATGAAGAAAGCTTTGTGAAGAGCCAAGTGATTCAAGAAACAGACAGGTGGAATGTTTCTCATTTCCTGCTGTCCCATCTCAATATACTTCAGCAGGTGAACCGTATTTTACCGTTAGTGTCTTCCATACAACTACAGCAGTTTTGCTCTGATCAGTGATCCTTTGCCTTCAAGGATTTTGAAGAGGGGGTGGGGGAAAGAAAAGCTAAGCATTTCTTCAGGGACAAATAATCCTAAAAAAAAGAGAAAGGTATCTTAGAGGATTACTGGAAAGGCCTGTCTGCTTTTATCTGCTTTTGATGCTATTTGGAGGAATGTAAAGAAATTATACTGGAATGAAATAGGGGTGATAAAAAATATTAAGAGATTATGTAGGTGTTTAGTCACTTATGAGTGTGGGACTGAAAATCTTTGTAACTTTTCACATTATTAATACAATTACATTGTATTATTGCAATTGTTAAGTGTTAGTTTCTTGTGTTTTGTCTTCTGCTCTACATTACAGCCTTAATTCAAATCGTGAATACCTTAATTTAACAGCCAGATGACAGCTATATAGGATTTAGTCTGCATAATGAAATGCTTACCTGTACTTGTTCTGTCTCAGTGGAGAAATCTGAAGCTTTTGCTGATGACCTGAATGACTTCATGGATGTTTAGACCACATTCTAGTTTTATTGTGTATGGTCCTTTACATCTTGGCCTCTTTGAGGAAGGAAAATCTCTGCTCTAGCTCATCTGCATTTCCCATGTTTAGATTGTTGCCTGATAAAAGGGTGTGGTAGTATTCAATTATCATATGATGGTACTGTAATTGTGTCATGGGCTTTTGTGATGTTAGTGTCTGATTTGAAGGCAGTAGTTTTATTTTGGATTATTTATCCTATGTTTTCAGTTGTCTTATGTTGACTTTATTAATTAGTTCTGATAAATAGTATTGGACTGCTTCGGGCAAGGCTACTGTACTGCTGGCTTTCCTGGAAATGTCATCTTTCCTGAAGTGAGAAATTATGCTGGCATGGGATTATCAGTTTGGCAATATTTGGCCAGGATTTCTGGGAATCTCACAGCATGGTCCATGTTTTTTTTCTGTGGCTGCAAGTTAGAGGAAGTCTGTAAAGATTGGTATTGTCTAGTTTCTGCTTGAATGCCTTCTCTCGTTCATGAAGAGTAGCTGGTCTGCTTTGAGCACACCCTGCAGATCTGCCATCCACTTTGGCGGGAGTACCCACAGCAAAGCTGTGGCTGTTGTGAAATGCGCTAACCCTGTGGTTTACCTGGGCTGCAAATGTGTGGTCATGTCCTAGGTTCACAGGTTTCACTGAACCTATGCTGCATAGTGCATGAACGTGAATTTGTGTTTAGGGTGTCTTGAGTTATTTTATGAACAATATTTTTAGGTTCTAATGTGCTTTGAAGTGCACAGCCTCATGTATTATGTAAGGCTTGTGACTTGCAGGATCCTGTAAAGTGTTACTCTGGGAGAAAAGACAACTCTTCTCAGGTTTGGTGTGATACTTAAATTAGGGTATCTAATATAGTTGGTTTATGCCTGCAGATAAATGATTTCTTTATCAGTATACTTCTAGTTTTTCAAGCAAAATGAGAATTTATTGGCAAAGATTTAAGTTTTCCCACTACTAGCTTGACTGTACCTCTGCATTTAAGTTGTCCAGGGAAGAATTATGTTTGGAAAAAACCCAGCTTTAATTGAAAAGATGATAGTCAGAATCCTCTAGCATAGTGAAAATTATAAAATAAAGGACAGATCTGTGTCCATGGTGAAAAATTCTTCCAATCACAAACCTGTTATGCATAGCTCAGTATAGTTTGGCACTGCTGTCAGTATTTTGGTGTGGTGTGCACTGAGGTCTCAGAGATAAAATTCTTCATTCTTTCTATTTTCTATGTGTGTCATCTCCATATCAGGTTAAGGTTTGAAGACAGCACGGGGGACCCTGCATTGTGGCTGTGTGCACATAGAGCTGACCTACTGATAAGCAGGAGGGCATGGTGCTTAGATGCACCAGTCTGTGGTTGTAAAAATATGTACTCAGAAATGGAAATCCAAACAATACATTGAGCTTTTGTTTCTTTTGGGACTTGCTTCTTGTCTTCTTTTGGAAAACTCTATTGAAAGCTTTTCTTCCATGGAGTATACTGGTGATGCAGTGAATTAGTCAGATCAGAGTGTGCATCTAACAACTGGAAAAAAATTATTCTGGCTGACAGCCGAGAATTGTTAGAGTGATAGTGAGCTATGGTTAGTGTCATGGCAAACCTACAGATCATCTGCAGCAAATGCAGATCAGTTCACCTAGGGAGCTGTTATTTCTTCACATAACCATTACAAGAAGTGCACTTTGCTATTCACTAGCGTGTAGTGTATGAAGATAGCAGAAATCACTGGCAATGGATACAAGTTATCTGCTTTTCAGATCAGCAAAACCCTGTGGATTTCCTACTTGATCTAGAGTTGGTACCCAATAGTTCTGTAGTTGCAACCATTAATACTTTATTCTAGTCACGTTCTGCAGTATTACATCAGTGTCTGAGTGAATATAGTTATGTATTGTAGACTCATCCAATTTCTGGCAAAGTAGTGTAATTCCAAATAATTTGTTATTCATTACTATTATAAATTTAAGAATGGGGTTTATTGTTTTTGAAATTAAATACAAGTAAATATTTTGACATGGTGAAGCTGTTGGAATTTTTAAAATTCCTCTGGGAAAGTGCTGTACACTTTCCCCAGATCAAATCCTGAGGGGATAGTTTGCTGCTAAGTGCTAATGGCTCTAGACATATCTATGCAACTGTTCTTCATTTTCCTTGGGATATGTAGAGCTCCTTTCTTCAAGGAGGACGCACTGGAAATAAATGACATGTCTCTTGCGTCTTGTGTGACATCTATCAAGCTGTTCTATTGGGTCAGTCTAATTTCATAGATGATGTCTGACCCACTGTGTCAGATCTATATAAGAAAATTTGAGAACATTTTTTTTCATATCTCTCTGATTTGCACTCTCAATCGCTCTCTTCCAGGTAGACTTGAAAAAATTAGAATGCTATAGCATCAGAAAGATTAATTTCCCAAGGGATGCATAATTATTTTATGCAGGGTAGCCATGTGTGTGTTGTAACTTTTTTCTCACTGTCTGGCTTCTCACAGTCTTCACGCAATGATTTTGACAAAGAAAGAAATTGCAGGCAACACTAAAGAGTCTATAAATCGTTTCAAAGCCAAATCTTGTTATAAATGAGCTTATAAGAAATCAGGAGCTTTGTAGATTATTTCTGTCTTTAGATGTTTGGCATAATGATTTGTTCCCAATGAGCCATTACTTGTGCCTCTGGAGTTCCTGTACTGGAAATTAAGCATTCCACTTAAAGTGCTAATTTTTTTCATTTTTCACCTGCAATCTTAATAGCAGTGTTCAAAGTTTACTTCCAGTGAGAATGGAAACTATAGGTTTAAATAGTAAGAGTTGAAATTAGTACAACTAGGGGTCACAACTTGGCACTAATAGGGAGTGGTTGGAGTTCAAGCAGAGACAGTTATGTCAGGACTGAATCCTGCTGCCTAAAAATAAAGGAAAATGATTTGAGAAGGAATTTTCTGCAAAGGTAAGATTTGAAACTCCTTCAGTCCGACTCAGAGGCCGCTTTGCAGCACACTAACCTGTGGATGAATCTTAAAAGTAATCTGTGAGGAGGAATTGATAAAGTCAGGCTGAAAATTAGGCGCTTTGCTGTGTTCTCTACTGCGTCTTGGGCTTGCACCTTGGTGTTTGCTTTCCGTCTGCTCTCAAGTTACCTCAGGAACAAGAGGGCAGCCGAGCTGTGCTGTGTGAATTGATCTAGGAGCAGCAGCCTTCTCCAGGTGGTTTTGTTTCTTGGGAGGGCACTGGAACTTGGTCTTGTGTTATGTCCGGAATGTACCAAACTGGTGGGAGTCTAGAAGTATTAAACCTGTGTGTGGAATTGCCTCAGTGGAAGAAATGTCAGGAGCGGGTCTGAGTAGCAGAACAGGGCTGTAGTTTATGAATGAGCCTGCTGCTTGAAAGTGCTTTCATTGGTATATAAGTAGATTTATCAAAAGTAATAACTTTAGCATCTGACTTATTATCTTTGTTCACCTGATATTTCTTCCATTGTTGTCACTCAACCAGTTATTCTTGCAGTAACACAGATCTGCAGAAATTATTTTGGGGGTTTTGCTTGTTTGTTTCTTATAATACTTTTGGCCTTAACTGCTATATTAGCAAGAGTTTACTGACCCTGTACCAAAAAAGTTGGGTTTTATGAACGTTCTTGAAAACCTGTGTACTATTGCAGGTATGTAATGGTTACTGGTTGAGACTGATAGTACTCATGATCATAGTTATAAAGAGAATCCCTGTTTATTTTTCCCTTGAAATGAAAATAAACCAGTTCTTGCTTCACAGTGGTTTGGTGCCATGATGAAATTATATGCTGGATATTTTAAGCAAGACATTGAGATTTGTTAGGTTACTTTTGCTTGTCTGGGTTTAGAGGATGAGCAAAGATGAAGCAGATATAAGCAGTTCCCAGTTCTACTGTCTGCTATCAGATTCTGTCCTGCAAGAATTAATTTTGGTAGCAAGCACACCCTAATTTACCATTTCAGGCACTGAACAAAAGACTGGCACAGAGTGCTTGGTAGGTGATGGGTGATCCTTATAACAGCTCTGTAAAACAGGAAATCAAAGGTACCATTAGTCACATGTCAAGTGGGGAAGTAGATCCCTGGGGCACCTGCTGGTGCGACTCTGAGTTCCAGGTAAAGCAGCCTGGCTGAGTTTGTACTTGCTGAGTTGTACTTTCTGTAAAGTTCAGGTGGGTGTTGGTGGTTTTTCTGTTTTTCCTCTTCAAGGCAGCAGTGGTTTCCATTAATTTTGGTTTCTTAAGAGTTGGAGGCATTGGAAGAAAGACAAAACTTAAAAACTAATTAAAATAAAAGGAAACACATGATCCAAGTTTTCTTCTGTGAATCTTCTGAGCGTGAAATATGTCTGAGGTGGCTAAAGAGTTTAGGGAACTGTCCTTTAAAATCCAATTTCAAAGTAATATCTTTCTCTCTGTCTTTCTCAATAAAACAGCATTATTCCAGCAAACTCCATTTTCCAAGCAGTAGGATGCAATTTGCCTTTCCAAAGACATCTAGCAGTTCCCATCCAAGCCTGCAGCAGTGGGGCTGCAAGCCCAAGCAATGAGCATTGCTGGAAACTAGGCTGAATGGTTCAGTAAATGGAGATTGCTTGAGTGACAGGAACAGAGGTTCACCCTGTGTGCCCAGTACATTGTGAGACCAGTAAGTGTGTCTTAGTATGTCTTAATACTGGCCCAGGGATCTTTTCTCATTCTTTTTGTCTTTGTTTCTTCCTGAATTAGGTGCTGGAGAGGTCTGAATATGTATGAATATGGAATTTGATGACCTCTTTATAAAAAGTTTGCCTGTTCCCTTTCTTGTTGCCCAAATTTCTGAGAGATATGGGAAATGTGCAGCTAAAATTAACAATGTTCACACTTTAGGTGTTAAATTTAATATGCGTGTCATGTTTGAAAATGTCAGCAGAAAAGACTGAATAATACTTGTTGCGTATAAATCTGAAGTACATAATTACTCCAGCTGACATGTATGAATGCACTTTCATTATCGTGTCAAGAGGACACTTTGTGCTTGCAAATGAACAATGTTTGGGGTTGGCAATAAAACGGGAAGCACTTGCTTAAATAAAGTTTATTACAGCTTTTTAGAAAAACTTAATTATGAAGTGCTCATACGGAATGAGAACACTATTTTTGAAGTGTTTAATGGGAAAATGGAGTTATGGTTTAAAGAGGAAGACTGCATGGTGTTTAGGGTTTACTAAAGTGAGCACAGTACCAATGTGAAATAATGCTATTTGATTTGCATGCCCACACAATAGTCAGTGGGTGTGTGAGCTGGTGCCACAAACTAGCCGAGGACTGGAAACTTCCCACACTTTCTTAAGTCAATCCACTTCATTTGGTGATCACAGGTGGAAAATACATGTGTAAATGCAGAGTTCAAATCTGAGAATCCAAGGTAAGGTGTCTAATGCTGCAGTTAATACCTTACTTGCAGAAAAGATTATCTGTTTAAAAATTAAAAAAAAAACAAAATAAAACAAACAACCAAAGAACCAAACAAGAAAATCTCAAACCACCAAAAAATTGTACTGAACAAAGATGAAATAAAGTAGTGCTAAAAGTTTCATTCCGTATCCATTATCCATACACTCCCTTATCTTACAGACAGGGAAACTGAGGAAGGATAGTAAAGTAAGGATTTTTTTACACTGGGATGTTCATTAAATGTTGTTTGGAAACTTCTAATATTCACTGATGCTAATGGACCTCTCTCCTGTTTTGTAGCTCTCTGGAGATATGACACATTACAGAGAACTAAATAGAGATTTCTATGTCTAACATAATCCAACAAACGAATTTGAGTTCTAAACCTAGCGTTCCAACTTGCATGAGGCTACAGCATTCGAAACTTGCAGGGCATCAGAGGTGGTACTCAAATTTATGAGCTGCTGGCTACCAGCCTTATGACTCATCTATTTATTATACAGAACATACAGGCTACGATTTTTGACTGGTGTGTTGTTGCTCTTGGTTTAAATCAACAGCTTTTGAATTATGGGTTGCTATCTCTGGAGAAGCACTGGATGAGTCTCCTGTGTAATCTATTAATGTCGTCTCTGCTGTAGAGTTAGGCAGTGCAGGGAAATGTAGGATGTGAAGCGCCAGCTGGATGAAGCAAGTAGGAGAGGTGCTGGAGGGTGTAGTCTCAGCTGGTGGTGAACATAGCAGTCAGCAGCAGCTGGCAGTACCTGGAGATGCACCCATCTGGGGGCTGGAGACAGAGTTTAGCCTGGTAAGCTGGAAAATATATTGATTCATCACCTCCACAGATGCTTTCCGCCAGCAAGACTGTGGTGGAGCTTCTGTCATCAAATGAAAGCTGAAGCCCTGAGAGCGTGCAGATAGCAGTAGTATTTTTCATGGTGATGAATTCCCTCCTGTATGTACTTTTTGCACAGGAGTGGGTCTGATCCACTCTGCATTCAGGAGTTAACAGGAATTTGTTGATGTCTTTTGTGGTTCAGTATTTCAATTGTTATGTAAAGATAAGTTACTATTCTTAAGAGCATACCCTCCAAATAAGAGTTTCCCTGTTTTCCTTTGTTCTTTAAGAGTTTTTCAGAAGCTGCAGCTCTGCTGCTGTATTCAAAAGAATAATAATTGTCCCAGCAGTGGGTGCAATTTTGCACAAAGCAAGTTATGATTCAAGTCATATGAAAACTTCTCTGTCCATTTACAGAAATAGTTTAGATGGATTTCCCTGTAGCTCTTATAATTTTTTTTCCATTTAAAAAACCAGTGTACCTTTAGTGTGTCTCCTACTCGTCTACAGTCACATTTCTGCTATTTATTTTCTTTTTTTTTTTTCTTTTTTCTTTAGGAAATAAGAAAAATAAAATCAAGCCAGTTTAGAATCTTTCCTCCTCTTTGGGCAGGAACTTTTCAATGAAATCTTGTCTGCTCTGCAACTTCCCTCTAATGAGCTTTCTCTGGTTTCAGCCTATTGAGGTTTAGAGATACTTATGTAAGTTTTTTCTGACTGCTCGTGCCTGCAAAGTGGCACTTGTAGTAGGAGTGCTGCCATTCAGTTAAGATTCTCATGAGAATACATCTCTTGTGATGTCCGTAGAATTGCGTATCTTCCAATAGCCTCAAACCTGTAGGCTATCGAGGAGTTCTAGAAAGGTGAAATGCTGCATAGTGCTGTGTGGGATCACCCTTTCATTTTCAAGCTGTTAAATTAACAACAAAGAATTCTAGTTCCTGTTTCTTTATGTCCCCTGTTTCCTTCTGGTATGCTAAAAAATCACTCTCTAGTGACAGTTGATGGTAGCAAATCAAGAAAAATTGTTTAACATAACTTAAAAATTATTATACTTTCTTTTTTTTTCTTTCAGAAGTAATTACCTGTGCAACTGAAGAGAGGCGATCCTCTCATAGAGCTGATTTTATTTCCCTTGTCAAATCAAGCAGTAGATGCAGAGATAGAAAATACAATAATCCCCTTAATGAATGTTGGGGTTTATAACTAAACATATAATCGTTTCCAAGATTGTGTATTAAGTATCTAAATTGGTTAAAGCAAAGCTATGTAGCACTGGAGCTCTCTCTCCATCCTTAGCATGCATGCATTTGTCCCTGAGATCTTAGGTAGCGTTCATACTATGGGTTTTAAGCACAGGAATGAGAAGTAAAGATAGAGCCGCACTTAGATCTCAGTGTTACTGGTATTTTTGGGTTAGATAGCACTGCTGAAGACTACTGAGTTTTATGTGCATTGCCGACTATTGCATGTTAGCTTAAATTAAAATAAAGGAGGCAGTAGGATGGGTCTCTATTGAGATATGCTGTCGTGAGGGCAATAAACTGCAAAAAATATTGTATTGATCTAATAATGTTCCTGCAATTTGGAAGAAAAGCTGGTCCCCAAAGTCTGGTTTTAAACTGATGGGCCACTTTTCCGTTGTGTTTATTTTGTTTGTTTGTTTTCTGGTGCACACAGACATACCTTCACATTCTAAAGACAGACAGGGATTTGCTGGTATGAGGAGGCACTTTCACCTCAAAAAGGGGGTATGAGGAGGCACTTTCACCTCAAAAAAGGGGGAAAATTCTGCTGGCTTTACATAGTGGCTCAGTGGACGTGGTGTCTTACTGCTTATGATATAATGTCAGTGGAAGTTGAGTGCTTCCAGTGAAACAGGCACTGACACAATGCTAACTCAGCACTACAGTTCCAATTGTATGACAGCAACTTGTATTATTAGTCTGATGGTATTAAAGAGTGCTTGTATCTACTTTTAAAACTGGATGATAGACAACTGAGTTTCATTTTTAATTTAAAGAAGGAGGTGGTTTGTTTGGCATGTGCTAAATGTGCCCCAGATTATATTTTGACAAGACCAGACCTATTAGACAGGAAATATTGGGAATATAATAGTCATCAGAAAGAATGGCTGCAGCACTAGGTATTAGTTTAATGACTATTTGTGTGTTTAATTATTTCATTATTAGCCCCTACTGTGCACTCAGCATTTGCAGGAAGAGTGAGAGATTATGGGTATTCCTTTATATCTTTCACCTCCCACTAATGAAGAAAGGTTATACTTCCTCAAAATTTAGTTAGTTTGGTGCACATAGACCCATATGGAAAATAAGAGGTATCATGTGCAATGCTCCATTGGCAGAAAAGGGAGAAGGCAATGACCATTTTCCTTGATGACAGAAGAAACTGGAAGCACACAATCTGTATAG
This sequence comes from Psittacus erithacus, assembly GCA_009867235.2. Classification (NCBI taxonomy): domain Eukaryota; kingdom Metazoa; phylum Chordata; class Aves; order Psittaciformes; family Psittacidae; genus Psittacus; species Psittacus erithacus. The sequence goes on along the minus strand of WYDI02020922.1, from coordinate 12,348 downwards.
ATGTGTAAATAATCTGTTTATTTCATCTGCAAGAACACTTATGAAAGTGTAAGTAAGTTATAGCTGGTATTCTGTGTGGATTTAATTACAAAATGATTAGGGGTTTGTAGAAGAATTGTTCAGTTCTTTGTTATTTTAAAGTGTTATTTTAAATTGTTTTAATAAGTTCTGTCATGACAAAAGCAGATATGAAAATGTCAGTCATAGCTCAGCTTTTTGTGAAGTCAGATATGTTTTCAGGTTTTTTAAATGTGAATTCAGCACATTCTTATTGTTAATCTCACCATTGGGTAATGTTTTAGATAAGTAAAAGGATTATTAAAATGGTTAAAATTAAAGTAGAACAAGTGATAGCCAAGCAAGATTGTTTTGAGAATGGAGCCAGGTAATTGCTATAGTTTGTTCTTAATTCTGGTTTGCATCCACGTTTCAGAGAGAATGAGAATGAGATGACCATCATTTCATAGTTGTTGTGTCAACACCGGGTAGCTTGTGTCCATTACGAATGAAGAGTTTATGCAAAAGGAGATATCTTAAGTTGGGCTGGATGTTTTCTTGTGGATTTTTGATTTTTTTGTTTGTTTTTAAATTTATTTGTTTGGGGTTTTTGTTGTTGTTGGTTTTGTTTTTATTTTTATTTAAATTTTTTATTCAGGAGTTTTGATTAGTTTTTATTTGGCTGAATATTGAAGAATTGGAATATGCCAGCTTTCTGTTCCATCAAGAATATGAAACCATGTAGTTATCAGTTCAGCTTTTCACCACAAAACCCCAACAGGAAGATACAGAATTGGAAAGTGTAGAATCTTAAAATGATGATAAATTCAGAATTTGAGGACAAAACATGCTTTTATAAACAAACACTGGCTGATCAAAGTAAAATAGTTTTGTGGAAACGTGTCAGAGGTGTTGAACTTGTCTCAATGCAGATTGCTTTCTGACAGAAATCTTCACGGTTTTCTCGAGTTTTTCTGTAGGGCCAAATAGCTCAGGAATGTTCTTTGCTGATGGGGTGGAAACCATTAGCAGGAGGTAAATAAAAATTCCAATAACTCCAATCTTTCTGAAATGAAAAGAATGACAGTTCATGGAAGAAGTCAGAAAAATCCTTTTCATATTCAGCTAGCATAAAATCGGGTTCCAAGTATTGAATAATGTTGTGAATCAGAAAATCATAGTCAGGCTTTTATCTTTTGTTTATTTATATGCAGAAGAGGTACACTGTGACTTCTAAACTCCTTATCATTTTCCTAACATTGTTTCATGTGATCATTTCTGTGGCACTTGGGCTGCTCACCTGTTCTCTGCTGACCTAGTTAGAATAATGATTTAAATTTGGTATATTGTGTTTGATGTATCTGATTAGCTGGGACGTAATCACTCCTTGAACAAATCTCATCAAGTGACTCAAGAATGAGTTGCATTTAGCTTGAACAAACAAAGAATAAATCTGTATCTCTGATTTCATTTTAATCATCCCTTTGACCTGAATCCACTACTAGTTTGCCATATTGAAGTACTCTTGCGTTTTGAGTCAGAGGCTGCTCAGCTCATATGTAATTGAATAAAAATACCGAAGCCTAAAGTAGACGTGTAAGAATTCTAAACTTGTTCACCCCTGAAGTCCCTGGGGAGAGAAGAACATTTAAACTTGAAGTAATTTCCCCCATGTTTAGAGATCCAAAACTGTTACTACTTCTCCCCTCAAATTAACACTAGGAATGAGGCCTCTGACACTTCATTTGTAATTCAGCCTGATGCTTCACCAAACATAGGGAATGTTAATCAGTCTTGTAAAGAAAAGAGTTTAATTTCTAGTGTCTCATGCCCAGTCAACAATATTTCCTTGTGTAGACATAGCCAAGCACTTGTTAGTAATTGTGCTAGTGACTCTAAGTACAAAACCCAGCTGAATGATGTCAGGTAAATTTGGCTTACTGAGCACTTTATATTAATGATAATGCACAATGACACAAACCTGTTAATCTTGAACTCACACTGTCGGCTCTTTTCAGCACTATGAAAATACTGTCCCATGTTGCATGCATTTGTTTTAAAGGCATTTTAAATTTCTAACTGCACAATGATGTGTATCTGTACGAAGGTTTTTGTGTATGAGACTGATTTGTTCTCATTGAATGGATGAACAATTACATTCTCAAAAGAGGATTTAGAGAGAGATAAAGTATTAGACAAAATTGGAAATAACACATTGGTAGTGAAGGATATTGAATTACACAACTTGACTTCCAAAGTGTATTCCTACATAATGATTTTGCCCATTACAATGAAATAGTATATTAGGGTAATAAAAGATTGTCAGAAAGGTATTTAAGCCTCTGCTGCTGAACCTAGAATACTTATATTTTACCTTTTAATAGTGAATAAAATACTTGACTTTATCAAACTGCAATAAATTAGGAGAAAAACTGTTCCTTTCGTGTTTTATATCAGCCTCAGGGTGAAGGTGGGATTAAATTCCTCTGCCTAATGCACATTTGTTCTCATCATAAAGCTAATCTTGTAATTTCTCACAAGACTGGCAGTCTCAGGAGAAATGAGCTAGTACTGAGGTTAAATTACCTTTCACCCTAAAGAAGGCAAAAGGTATTCTTAGTTGAATGGCTCAGCATGATACACATTATAGATAACTATGGTGTTGCATAATGTAAGTCTTAGCTTTCAGTTGTGGAAAGAGCTTTAGTCCTGCTTCTAGTAACATAACTGTCTGGAAAAAAAACCAAGTCTTTTTGGAATAATTCAGTTTTACTGGAAGTCTTTAAAATCAGACTGTCTCATTTCATATTATCTGTTGACTTCTGATCTCAGCATTTCTAGTTAACAGCTAAAGCCATTAATGCAGTGACTTTCTAGTTGAAGAGTATACAGTGCTGACTTTTTTGATTGAATGTGCAGTATATTGGAATTTAAGTTCTGTTTTTGATTTATACAACAATAAAATCCCTTTTTTCAACAGAGCAATTGATCTAAAATTTTTAAAACCCTCACATGGATGCTTACAGATTTAAAGACAAGAAACTTTGTAATGCTTTCAGTGATTACTTAAAATTATTTAAATGAATGAATCTAAGAAAATGCAGATAAACCCCACAAATCTGTTTATAAAACAGATTTTGGAATCTTTCTTGATTATTGTTTCTTGAAAGCACTGGCTCTTCTTTTCTGAAGCATACTAAATTATAATGAAGTAGAGAGTCATAGAAGGGGTTGAATAATAATCCTTGAACAACTTATTTAATGACTCTTACACAAGTACTTTTATCTCATAGTAGATTATTTTTCATTATTTTCAACCAGTCCATCTAGGAGCAGTATGAATTGAAAGAAATTAGAATGCTTATTAAAATTAGTAAGATAACATAGTTCAAAAAGTGGAATGTTTCCTGAGACTGTAATATGCCTTCATTTGCAAGAATTAAGGGGAGAGATCCACTTTATTCAGTGTTCTTTGATGTATCTTTAAAAAAAATGGATGAATTCAGGTTTTTTGGAGGTGTTTTTGGTTGGAGGTGGAAGATGGTGCTCAAAATGGCAGAAAATTTAATAGAGAGACCAGATGAATGGGATTCCTAACCATTGAAATTACAGCATTATAAAACAGGCTATAGGCTGGTAAGAAGGTCTTACACAGTAGCTGGCGATCAGAGATACCAGCAGCTTTTGTATAAATGTATAGAAACTTCACTTAGAAATAATAGTTTGAGTGTAAATTAAGGAGCTTGAATATACTGATGTTGATTTTTAATCTCTTGATTAGTTCTGAATCACTTTTGAAAAATCATTAACTATAGAGATATACTTACATTGACAGTCTGATCTACAATTTTATGTTGATGTGAAACTTTGATAAATTGTGATAAAATCCATTGTAGAATGTAGTATTGAGGTGAATTCTGGTACCAGTAAAGGCTCATGTAAAAATAAGAGTAATAAGGAACTGAATTTCTGTTAAGAGCCAAATAATAACTGTACTGAAATGGCAGAAAATCCAGTGAACAAGACGATAAATAGAAGACACTTATTTGTGAGAGTGGCCTTAACAGTTGCCCGGGAAAAAGACAGAATAACTTACTTTGGCCAAAAGAAGAGCTCTTGGTATGAATGTTCAGCAGCAATAAAGAAATACCTTTAAATCAAAAATGTCCATTCAATGTATGAAGAAAGAATGTAGCAGGAAAGCAGAGAGGAAAAGGAGAAAGTAGAAATGTTTTTCTGTTCCCTATCCCTTGGTGATCCCCCATTTCCATTGTGGAGGGAAGGTGAGTGGGGAGTGAGGAAGGTAAAGTTCAACAAGTAATGCATGTACTTGCTTTCTTTTTCTGTGTTGAATGACTACGACAGGCTTTTCTTCATGATTCATTTTGTAAAAATCTGTTTTATATTAGTAAACATAAATAGTAACTAGTACTAGTAGATGCAATAGTAAATGTTAGAGTAAGTTTCAGTGCAAGGTACAAAATAACATTTGCATTTCTGAAATAGAATCATAAGCACATAATTTTCCAGTGGTATTCTGAGACTGAAGTAGGCTGTGCTTGGGATTTGCAGTCCTTTTGGGTTTTTTTAGGTGGGTTTTTTTTTTTTTTTGGGGGGGGGATATATTTTTTTTTAATACATATTTTATTTTAATCAGGGCTCTTTCTTCCTGTATAGGGGAAATCTTGGCTTCTGTGACACCTGTTACAGGAGTGAAACTGAATTTCATCCATTCCTTCCAACATCTGGGATTTGTATGGAATGGTGTGTAAACATTTGAGTTAGAAAAAGAATACATTTACTGAGTTTCTGAATTCTTTGATCTACATGATCAGAGGCATTAATAGAAATGGCTGAAGGACTGATGCTTGATAATATATGGACAAAGTTAAGCAGTCATAGTAGGATGTTCTTAAAAGGCAATAATAGCAATGGTGATAAATCTGGGAAGGTCAAGAAATTATTGCCATCAACGAGAATAGATTTTATGGAGTTCCTGGCATCATTGTTCTTGTTCTGACTGTTGTTTGTATCATGTACTGTTAATATGAGGAAGTAAAAGCTCCTTGAGTGGAGCTTCTATCTTCTGTTTCTGTTACCTGCAGACATAGGTAATGTGAATAAGCTGGCCAAGTTCTACATTATTGATCAGTCAGTTTCATAGGGCTCAATAAGGATCTTTACATACAGATTGCTGGTCTTGTCATGGCATCCAAACACTTCCTTTCTCTTTCAGATTTTGCTAATTTGGGTTATGTTTCAGATTTCCTTTCTGCCACCTGTCGCAGATGGGAGATGACAGGGAACCCTCATCACAATGTTAAATGTCTTCAGACACAAGAAGGACAGTTGAAGATAAAGCTCCTCCACACCTGCTTTAGATCCATCATTACCCCCTTGAACTGCCTGACATGCTGATTGTGCGGGCAATCCAAACAGTGCCTTACCCTGAGAGCCAGCAGCCCCATTTCCAGAGGAGCCAAGTTTTCAGAACAGCTTCAGTTACTCTGTGCAACTCTCTTGCTTGCTCTATTTTTAAAATGAGATTCTTTGTGTCTGTCACCTCCCAGCTACATGTAGATTGTGTGTCAGGGGGCTGACGCACAAAAGGCCTCAATCTCTTAAGAACCTGCCACCAGAACACCTAATAAACTGTCAGTTTGAATGTTTAAATGAGACACAGCAAGGGAGAGGAAAATGCTTTTAACAAAAGAATGGTAGACTAGAAAAAAAAAAGCCAAAGGCCAGCTTCACTGACAAGGTAACTGGAGGTGTAGTACTTGCTGGGGAAGGGAGGTGTTGATGAATGCATTAGTAACAGGTGAAAAATGGTGCTCGGATTAGGGCTACTAACGGGAAATACAGAAAGCATTTATGGGTGTAAAAAGAAGCTGGTAAGGAATCAGGTTAGGATTAGAACTACATTAAGCAGATTGTCTCCTCCGTAGGATTCAGTGTTGTCTTGTCTACCTTTGTGATGGCTTGTTTGAGCAGTATTTTAAAGCTGCATCTGTGTGTGTAGTACAGATTTGTGCATGACTGAGCCCTGCAAATTAGTATTTGTACATCTTGCAGATGCTTTATGCCAGTACAGGTAGGTACATCTTCAAAACTATACATGGCATTATTTGGGTTAGGGATTCAGAACCTAATTCCTATATGTCAGCAGCATCGCAAATTGCTTTGCTCAAGAATGAAACAAAGAAAGGTTAGAAATTGCAGGAAAAGTTTTGTTCTACATTATGCAAGGGATGTATCTGAGCATTGCCACTATGAAAGCATATTTGCTTTGATACATGTTTCTTTTTCAGTAAGGCCTGTTTCTTTAAATCTATGAATTGTAATTTAATCCTTATTTTTCATTTGCCACATTTGCCATTTCTTCCTGCCTAGAAATTATAAGCAAATACTTCTTTATTTTATTTTATTTTTATTTTATTTTACTTATTTTTTAAGCAACTAATAAATAATGAGCTCATACTCTGTTCAAATAGTTTCACAAAGTGGTGGGTTTCTCTTGGGACTGCAGGTTTGACTGTTGTTCACTGATGCTTGGAGATTGGTTACATAAATTGCGTGTTATTGTTTCAGTTCTAGCAGCTGACAGCAGTCAGCAGTTGGCTGACAGCAGTCAACAGTTACAAGCAGTGAGAAGGCATTTTCGCCATGAGTAGAAAAGCACTGTGTAATCACAATGAGAAGTCTGCTGAAGGAAAAGTTACCCTCCATGATGTATGGGTATGAACTTTTGTTCCTATGTGCATAGAAAAGTGCTTGAAAAAGAGCATAAACAGATGAGAACTACTCAACTCTGTCATAATGTTGAGAATGTGCCACAAATCGTATGTTGCTTCCTCTTTATGACTATTTTACCTATTTGATGTGGTGTTAATATTGTGAAGGTGACTGCAATCTCTCCCATGTGACTTCTGCATCTCCTCGCATCATAATTGGGTATCCAGTTCAGTCATAGCATGGAGCAGTTAGAAAAACATTTCCAAATTTCATTTTACAGGGATGAGTGCTCTATAGGTAACTGTATAGGAATTGCAGTATTTCATCTGATTTTAAAAAAGAAAATTGTGATACAGAAAGTTTTTAAAGGGCACCAATTCCAGAACTGCAGCCTTATGACAGACTTCTGGTATTTGTGGAAGTCAGGTGGGTTTGAAACACCTGTGTGGGCTCCCTTTTTAAAAGCTGTTTTGTGTAGTGTTACTGAAAACATACTGAAGATTGTTTTCTTTCTTTCTTGTTATTTTATGTGCATCTTTTGAAGGGGAGAGAACTCAAAAATAATTGATTCTCTAGTCAGAGAAAGGACTGGTGAACAGTTGACGTCTTGAAAATTCAATTTGATGATACCCAGTAGTTGCAAGGTGTGCCTTCTTGCCAAGCTGGAGACTTGTGTGAATTAGCTTTATATTAGTTTCCTGATTTTGTGGTGAGATTTCTCTTGTTTCTTTCCTTTACACTATGAATATAGTCATGAATGTGTCTTTACTTTTAAAAAATACATGTATGCACTTAATATTGTGATCCAAGATACTTTATAGTACGTATGACATAATAATAAGGGAAATATAGAAGTTTTCTGTCTTGCCTGAGAACAGGTGTATAAAGCAACCATCAGTGTTGGTGTAATGTAGTATGATTTTTTTTTCCCTGTCTCTTATTTCTGTCTCATTACTGGGAAGTCTTTAAGACAACAGGATTTTCAGCACACTAAAAAGTCTTGTAGGATTACAACTGAAACTTATTCCTACACACGCTACCTCATTATAGCAGTTTTTTCTGATTCCATCTTAAACCTGTTCACTCATGAATAGTACTGCTACCTTTAACTCAGTTTAAATGTGCTAGGTGCTGTCACAATTACTGTGACAGGCAGTGATCCTGGAAGCAGAAGGTAGAGACGAATCTCAGACTTAATACAGGATTAAAGAAGCATGGCAGCCATTAGTCAGAATTACTGTTAATATGCAAATGTAAGATGCTGTATGGAAAGGAGAAGGGCCTCCAGCATTTTTGTCTGCTCTGAACTTTTAACATTTCCTGGTATGATGTTAATATTCAAAGTAAACATATCTAAACTGATCATTTATTTTTTTTAATTATCTACTTTCCCATTGTGTGTTCAGAATGAGAAGTCTGATGAATTCCAGCATTGAAGTTTGAGTGTGTTAGAGGGGAAAATAACATGTAATTAAAGTATATACATTATGGTTTTATATACAACTCTACAAGGAAAATGCAAGTCATTTTCTCTACCTGTGTTGCTCCCATAGTGCCAAATGTCAGCGGTGACCAAGCTTACTTTGCAGTACATCATGCCGAAGACAGGAGCTAGATGCTGTGATAATAAAATATTTGCACTTGGTCTCTTCTTGTGCTGCTTGTTACTAGCACCAGAGAGGTCTTCATTGGTTCTAGACAGAGTTTTAGACTTCAGAAGTAGGTGAAGGTATATTTCCTCAGCTGGAGCAGTCCAGTGCAGCTTTGTCCAAGCAGGTACAGGACTGTAGGAGAAGTACTTTTGTTGTAGCGGGGAGTTTGCTGTTGTGAGACAAGACAGACAATAATGTTTCCTGTTTACTGCTGTTTGCTGTGTATACAAGTTGTTTTTAGAGTTTAAAGACTGAAGTGGAAGGCTGGGAATGCAGGCAGAAGCTGTTCATGCATTCTCTAATGACTTAAACCCTATTTCAAATGTAACCTAAAATCCTCACAGGATTTCTTTCCTCTGACTTGGTTGCAGACAGAATTTCTGTACAGATGCAATATGGTAGATCCTAAATATGTATTTATTGAATGGAGAATCCAGCTCATGCTCTGTTCTGTGCTATATCCCTTTTTCTGGCCACATAGTTCTGAAAAAACATTTCTGTGCTTGGAACAGTATTTGGGCTGTGAGCACAGAACATAAATCATGCGCTTGAAAGGTCTGTTTTCAGATGTGTTTACTACAAGAAGGCCATTTGAGAAAATGTTTGGCCTCAGGGGAAAGATTTCTAGGAAGTTAATTAGCATTCACATGCCACCTCATAGAGTTGCTCTAAATTGTCAAGCTTGTTTGAGTGTCTCTCTGTACTGCTATAGATTGATGTGTGCTGGAGAGGAAGAGCCACCCAAGCTCTCAATAAATGATCTAAGGAACTTGCAGTAAGTCCAAGCTTTTGGCTTTTGTCATGCATTCATTTTGGAAACTCTAACCAAAGACACTTCCGGTTTCTTCAAGAAAGATGGAAAGGTCTGTTTCTCCCTGAGACAGTAAAATAACTTCCCAATGCTTGGTTTTATTCCATGATGTTGTTCAATGGAAATTGGACTGGTTGTTTTTAAAAACAATGAGTGGCCCAAAAAAGAAACCATTATAAGTCAGTCACTGTCTCTTTCCTCCTGCCTGCCCCTGAATGATGGATCCGCTCATGCCTTTGGCTACCTGTTTTGCTGATAACTTGCCAGTTACCAGGTGGCAAGTCCCATGTTGCTGGATGTTATTAAATAAACAGTTTTCCAGATGGCTATAATATCACATCTTTAAATAAAAGTACACAAGCTTAGTGTCAGCATCTTATTTATGGAATGCTTTTGGCTCTTGAACTGCTTGTTGAAATTGTTGTAAGCCATTTGGTCACTGAGAAGTTATTGTGCATTACTGTAGACAACAATCTGTTTGCATTAATTAGCAATCAAAGCATATTGCCAAATGGGGAATAACGTGTCTTTGACATCTCTGCAGATCCTGGTAACTGAAGCAGTGCAAAATCATGGATTCTCCTTTACTGCATGTTTATAGTACGAACTTCCAGTCCATCTGCCCATATAGCCATCTGCAAAATCAATAGGGCAACAGCTGGTAGAAATAAAACCTAAGGTTGGAGAAACAACATATGAAGGTGCAAGGGAGTTTGCAAGACACTGTCTTTTGCAGTAAAAGTAGCTTTCGTGAGCATTTCATTCAGTTTCCAAAAAGGAAAAACTCTTAATATTGTCTTGCTCATAAGCATGGGCTTTTCACCAGTTAAGGAAGAGAATTAGTAAGTGTGATCAAAAGTAACTTCAACCAGCTCCAGAGAAACACAGTAAAACATGATAGAAGGGAAAACCTTCTGAAGCAGAGCAATAAGCTGCCTTAGATGGGGCAATGTACAGATCACACACCCAGCTTTCCAGTATCTGAAAGGGGCCTACAAGGATCCTGGGGAGGGACTCTTCATTGGGACTGTAGTGATAGGACAAGGGGTAATGGGTTCAAACTTAAACAGGGGAAGTTCAGGTTAGATATAAGGAAGAAGTTCTTTACTGCGAGGGTGGTGAGGCACTGGAATGGGTTGCCCAGGAAAGTGGTGAATGCTCCATCCCTGGCGGTGTTCAAGGCCAGGTTGGACAAAGCCTTGGGTGTGGTTTAGCGTGAGGTGTCCCTGCCCATGGCCATGGATGATCTTAAGGTCCTTTCCAACCCTAACTATTCTATGATTCTATGATAACCTCAGAATTTATTAAAAACTTTCCTTTCTCTGTCTCTTCCACAGTATTTTTGAAGGCAAGAGAGTTAAAGATTTGTTAAAGTTTGTCTTAGAACAGCAGTACCTCTACAGAAGCAAATCTGGATGTAGAAGGAGCCCTTACTTGAACAGCTAGTTGTGATAGCTATTTATTTTATTTTTTTCCCTGTTAAAAATAGTTGAGAAAGCATTAAAAGACTGGAAAAAACTTTGCAAGGGATCAGGAACTTTGTTCCATGTGGAGAAAGGAGAGTGACAATAAAAAATCATCTAGACTTGGCAATACAAATAATGGTAAGGATGTTTTCCCCTTTAGCTTGTTAACTTTCCCCTTCCCTTGTAAATATGAATATTATGGGATATCATGTGCATTCTAAACAGCAACTGTATGTATTATGCATTCAGAAAAACCTCACATTCTTAGCATTTCTTGTGTAGAGCTGTTTTAATTCCTCATCAAGGCTTTTTGTAAGTGTTCTTAGTAGTGAAGTATCACATGAAAAACTAGAAGGAAGGAGCCCAGAGTAGTCTAGCCCTACTTTGTGGCAAAATCATTCATATGGAGGGTGGGAGCTGTGAGTTTAAAACTTTAGAACTCTGGATCTTCACATGCCTCCTTCCTTGGCAGTCCCAGCTGCAGTTTTTGGTCAGGTGTTCTTGTTTGTCCTTTTTTTGTCTGATGACCAGAGGAATCTTTGTTGACAATGATTATCAAGATGTGTATGTTTCTAGGAAAGATGAAATGTTGACAATCAAATTAACTGTAGAAGCTTTAAGTGGATTTAAGAATTATCTTCCTGGACCTATGCAAAATAACTGCATGTATCACTGTGAACTGTTGTGCTGCTGTGGTGGGTTGGAATAATTTTCTATATGTGTTTTGTAGTGCGAGTGTTAAGACTGGTTTTGACTCCAGTGTGCGTATTTGTACCTAGCTAGTAAACATGGTTATTTGAACCCCAGCTGTGCCTGTGTGGTTTCTGCCTATTCTTTTGTGTTGCTTACAGAGCAAAGGCACAATGGGAGAGAGGAGGGGCAAATATATTCAAGTGCAGATCAGTTCTTTGTGTTTCAACTTTCTTTTTTTTTGAGGAATGCATGTATCAGGAAATGCATTTATTCATTTATGCTATTTTAAGAATTAAAAATATTTGCTACTAAAATTGCCAGGTTCCCTGAGTTATTAAACACAGCATAATGAACCTTTTGCAGAAAATAACTAGAATGTGATCTATGTCTGCAGAGGAAGCAAAGGAGCAAAACATATTAAAAAATAAATTAATGTAACGCAAAATAACCTTAGTTCCACTGCACAGAAATCTATAATTGCACTGATCTTGTTAAGCTGTTCTTCCTGAAGATACTGCACATTTTATGCAGAAGTACAGAGTGATGATGAAGTGTCATTCAAAATTAGGTTCTTTCCTAGTCAGTTTCACACATGCATTTCATGTATGCATGTAGGGGCATTTCAGTGAAGCAAGATATATTCTAGGCAGGAAATCTAACAAACTGCTCCGACCAGGTTTTGGGGTGTTTTGTCTGAGTATTGGCTTTTTTTTTTTTTTACCTTTATTTTTTTAATTATTTTCTTTAAGATGTATTGCTTTTTTGTTAATTTTCAAAGGACAGTGCACTGACATAATCTTTTAGGATCTTATTCGTGCCCCCAGAGTTACACTGGAGGCCTTTGCTGCATTCTCTGTTCTTAGTGGCTTGTGAGGGTATCCTGGGTTCAGCAGTAGCAGTCATTTTTTCTCCTTCTCAGTAGCTGGTGCAGTGCTGTGTTTTTGACTTTCGGCCTGGGAACAGCACTGATAACACCGATGTTTTTAGCTGCTGC
>WYDI02020920.1:0-25106 GCA_009867235.2 Psittacus erithacus | reverse complement strand
CACTGGAATGGGTTGCCCAGGGAAGTTGTGAATGCTCCATCCCTGGCGGTGTTCAAGGCCAGGTTGAACAGAGCCTTAGGTGACATGGTTTAGCGGAAGGTCTCCCTGCCCATGGCAGGGGGAGTTGGAACTAGATGATCTTAAGATCCTTTCCAACCCTAACTATTCTATGATTCTAAGTAAAGAGTCCATCAAAAAGCCCTGCTATCTCTAATTCCCCTGGAAGAGCTCCCTTGGACCTGTTGCAAAGTCTGCCACAAAAATCAATGGAGGCAGCTTTATAGTTACCTCCAGAAAACCTAAATTACACTGTTATTAATATCAGCACTGATTTTGTTTTCTTTTGTATTCTCAAATATTTAATCACATTATTGGAAATCTCTGGAATTCCATATGCTAGAAGTACGCTTTTGACAAATTCTCCTGAAAAACTCTCATTTCAGTACTTAGCATCAATCATTCCTGATTCCTTTAAAGAGCAAAAATCCCCTAGGGAAACTGTGATTTGCCTTCAGTTTGTCTCCTCTATAAGTTTTATATTTTATCAATTATACATTAATGAATGCACACAGATATGATTCAGAAATTTCTAAAACAACAGAAGTTAGGGTAATGAAACATAATGCAGCCAACAGGATTTCTGTCACTTTTCATGAGTGAGATAGCATTGCATGAAAATACAAATCAGAGCAATATTTCTGCTTAAGTCACACTTTCTAACAAAGATTTTCGTGCATGCGGTAAAATGCCAATGCTAAGGTAAATGCCAAAGTAGCTACTGCTTCAAAACTGCAATTTTTGTAATAAACCCTTATGTTCTTCCTTTGCAGACCATTCTCCTCTCTAATGTGGAGCTTCCACCAAATTGTTATGTGGCTCACTGTTTAAAACTGCATTCCTGTCCTTCTGGACCTTATAGCAGTCTTCCAGTGACTAAAAGGGCCTAGAGGAAAGTCGGGAAGGGACTTTTTACTAGAGTATGCAGTGATAGAACAAGGGGGAATGTCTTTGAAGTATAAGAAGGTAGATTTATATAAGATATTAGGAAGAATGTGAGGCCCCTGTGAGGGTGGTGAGGCACTGACACAGGTTGCCCAGAAAAGCTGTGGCTGCCCCATCCCTGGAAGTCTTCAAGACCAGACTGGATAGGGCCTTGAAGCAAACTATTCTGTGATTCTATGATAAGATTCACTGTCTGGTGACAGTTGAAACAGGTGACAAAAGAACAATACGCCAAACCAGAAATAAGTCAGAAATGAGGTATGGGGCCAAACACTTGTATTTGTTCCCTTGTAGGCTGGGTCACTGTTTCATCACAGAAAGCTACCACCTGTGATGGGCATGGCATGACTACCATTGTCCATTGTGATATTTAAATTAAGATATTAATGGGACAAACTCCTATCACAGGAGGTCTGAAAGCTGAACATGAAAGTATATTGGAAGAAAATTTTATTGTCATCTTTTAGTTCATCAGAGGACTGCAGAATGAGTCTGAATGAGCTTTCGGGGCTAGAGAGACTTGTACTTTCCAAAAGAACATGGCTCCATAACTTTCCTTCATCATTGTAAAGGAAATTCAGCTATAAAAAAAGAAAATTGTGATAGACTTAAATTGAACTGAAGTAGCATATCTAATTTTTACAGTCTAGTTACTGCTAATATAAAAAATTCATTTCTCCCAACAAGCAGGTAACTATAGCAACAAACACAACAGGGTGGTATGCAAAGGTGCTGAGGATCACACACACACGCAAAAAAGTGAAAACTTTACATTTATCTCAGGGTGGTGTTTTTTTTTTTTTTTTTTTTTTTAACCCTTCTATACAATTACCAATACGTCTGTCAACTATTTAAAATCTCTGAAATTTATTAATTTAGCAAAACATTATGGAGACAGTGAACAACTTTTGTTCACACACAATAGGAAGAATCTCATCCTCTCTGAAAACTGCAATCAAAAATCATTTCCAATTAAAATACTTTCCGACATGAAGAAGGATATTAATTTAAATTTCAGCTCTAGGACGAAAGGAGAATGAGCAACGTCATGTTTCATTTTCTTCAGCCTGTCACTTCAAATCTCTTTTGAGGAGGTCTTATTTTCAGATGATATAATTACAATCCTGAAATGGCAGTTTTAAATATACATGACAGATGTTTATTATGTTGAAATACATTTGGAATAAAATTTGCTTCCCTTCCTCTTCACTGCAGAAGCAAAGGCCAGATTCTGGGCCCTCTCTTCTGTGGCAGTCCCTTAAAGCTGAAATATCTTCATGATTGTCAGTGGAATTATCCTGCATTTTAAAGACCGTAACTCTCCTCCCCTACTGTGTATTTCATCTGTAGTGTGTGTTGCTTGGTGCATCTAAATGTACTCTCAAACTTTATGCATGGCAACATCCTAACATACATGCTACAAATTAAAATTAAGTTGGTAAGGATGCTTAATTTTTATGTTGAAAATAACATCTCATTCAGGGCAGGTTGTGGGCCAGTATTCTAAGAATCATTAAATGACCAATGTTAGGCAACATAGTCTGAAAGCATCATATGTTAGATGTCAAAAAAAGCAAAGTCAACTTTCATAAATACTGCTTCATGGTATCATCAACCTGCAAGGTAGAATTCATATTTTAGATGGAGGTATCTAGTTGAAGATGGTAGTATAATATGGTTCAAACTTAAAGCATTTATAAATCACTTTTCTGAGTGAACAGTATGTTCCTCTAAGAGTGATAAATACATATGCTCTTGAAGGACTCAGCCTATACCTGTTCTGGAGGGAGAATAATGCTTTATGGATTTCCTTTTACAGAAACTGGGTTTCCTTTAAAAATAAAAAATTAAAATCCATGAAGCAAGACAGATCAAGTTAAAGGTGTCAAAAACAAAAGGTAAAAAGCAGTCAGCAAAACTGAATTATACTCATAAACAGCAGCATTTTGATCACTGTCAGTGAAATCAGTGAATTCATTTTTCCAGCAATGGAAAAAAGATCATTTAGGGAACTTTCATAGCCATAACAAAAAACTGTATTGCATATATAAAGAAAAGGCTTGCCTCTCTGTGGTAAATTGAATTTCTTTCATTCTACACTAATCAACCAGAAGACTGAATGACTTCAATTACGTTTTAGATTTTAAGCTTCTGAAATGTTTTTATATGCATAATATGGATGTAATGCCCAACATTTACAACTAAAAACAGATTCAAAGGCTGTCATCAGTCCTTCTGAGATGTTTTTTAACATCATCATTTTAATATCATTCTGAGATGATATTTTAATTAAGATTTAGATTTTCACACTATACTTAATATATAGAAATGAAAAACAAATAGCCAAATGTTACAAATGAAACACTAGTGGATTCTCCAGTCCAAAAGAGAAGCAGAGGAAAATTTGAGTAAAAAGACTCTTTATGCTTATACAAGCTTAATTCAACAATTTATCCATCTCCAGATCTCTTCAAAGGGATGTTTCTTCTGACATTTCTGTGCATTCACCTGTGTTTATTGGTTCTAAGAATTAAAATGTATGATTTATTCAAATATACCAACATTATTCACACTCTGCCTTCTCAGATTGCCTTTTAATTGAGTTATTGAGTATATAAACAGAAAAGTAAAAACTAATATTATTCATGTAGACTTAGAGAGGTTTTTTTAACCTTGAATAGAATTTTATATAGTAATAGTAAAGACTGAGGACTATGGGATGTTGGCACAACTGAACAGAGAAATGCTTCCTAATGCTTCACAAATGCCAAAAGAATGCAATTACATTGAGAGTAAAACATGAAACTCTCCCTCTCTCTCCCCTGTCATCTTAATTCATGTAATTGTAATTAGATATTTCAGCACTAAGGACAGATACAATTAGGCAGTTTTTTTCTCATTAATGATATTAAGAGAAAATCTCCTACAAACCAGCACATTTTAAATTATTTTTGCTACTTTCTAAAAATAGAAACTCATAAGAAAACAAGAAAGACAACAGAAAGTGAAAAAAAAAGTGAGAAAAATGAATCTGTCATCTGACAGGCATTTCATAGAATCATAAAATAGTTAGGGTTGGAAAGGACCTTAAGATCTTGTTCCAACCCCCCAGCCATGGACAGGGGCACCTCACACTAAACCATGCCACCCAAGGCTCTGTCCAACCTCCTTGTCCTATCACTACAGTCCCTAACGAAGAGTCCCTCCCCAGCATCCTTATAGGCCCCCTTCAGATACTGCAAGGCTGCTATGAGGTCTCCTCGCAGCCCTTTTGGTTTGATTTGTGGAATAAAAGCAACACCCCATTCATGCTAGAGCAATTATTCCACAATAACAGCACTGGGAAATCCAAATTATGTTAGCAGAACATTAAACATAACCACATGTATATTTGACAATTCCTTTTTTTATGTTTTAAGAAAATAAAAAAAAATGCAAAATTAAGGAATCTGGAGTCTACAGACTCCAGATTATAGCTATAAACTCACAGTTTTATAGCTATATTCTTTTTTCCTTTTTGCTATTAAACATTAATCTAAGGGGTTTCTCTTGGGAAGTTGACCTAATCCTAACTTCTGGTACTGAGTAATTTTCTAGCTTGCCAACACAACATATAAGTTTGGTGGATTTCCAGCAATATTAGGGTTCAGTGTTCACTACAGTCACAAGTATGTAAGTATGCATTTGATATTTCTATTGACTAAAGGTAGAGGTGTGAATCACTTGGTTTCCAAAGCTTTACTGTATTCTGAGAAAAGGTATAGTGATTGATTTTGATACAAAGCTGCACAAAACTGTCTCTCCTGACTGGAGTAACTCATGGAGTTCCAAGTACTCTGAGCTGTAGCTCAGGTATAGATAAGCAATTTTTCTTATAGTGATTGAAGTTATTGCATTTACTTTTCAGTACTAGCTCTATCTGAATCATGCTGGCTGTAAACAAATGTTTTCCTATTTACTCTCTTAAGTACTGAGCATTCTGAAAGCATTGATACTCAAAAAGTTGGGTTTTTTTTTTCAAACACACTTCCTTACTACTTCTATAGCAAGGATTTCATTTTATTCTGACAGCAAAACCTGTTTGGAAACTAGGGTTATTTGCAAGAAAAAGAAGATGCATTTGAATTAATCAACAAAGGCTTCCTTCTACTTTTGTTGTCATAGTCCTTAGGCCTAAGAAAGAATTGAAAAATATGGGCAGTGAGACTCTTAGATTTTTATCACCTTTCGGCCCTTTCAATACTCTTTCTCCTGAACTGAAACCATTGCCCTAGAAATCTACAAAATGAATGGTGTGTCTCCTATGTGGAATTCCTAATTTTTGCATCCTCCCATTGTAGCTCAATTTTAGTGACCATCAGGCCCTTTGTATTAGCAGAATATGTACCGGCACACAGTAATTAACCAGCTCTCTCCAAAAAAATCTACCACTCAAAGTTTTGCGTTATAAGTACAAGTGTTATTCATTTGTCACAGTGGGATTTTAACATGTAAACAACGATAGAGCTAATATTTCTTTCAGTTTTTAAATAAAGAAACTTTAGGAAAAAAAGATAACTTTCAGTTATCAGCCTCTATTCAAAGTACATGGTCAAATGATATAATTCTTTGTGTCACTCTTAGTAAGTCAGTGTCTTGAAGATGATGTTTTTAAAATCTCTTTGCAGTACATCAGTGTCAGAGAAACTTGAGATGTTTAGATTAGTGGCATACAGAGGATCAAGAAACGACCTGTTACAGAAGGTAGCATTACCAAAACTCCTAACGCGAAACTTGAAACAGAGAATATAAATATTTCTAAGTGCAGTTAGAGAACTGAAAGTTTAAGAAAATCACATTCACATCTTCTTGTGGAAAATATGGATCTTTTCCAGAAAGTAAGCTATTATAGGAATATATATTTTATAAGTCATCAATATTTGAGAATCACCTGTTTTTCATACTATGGCGGATAACATACTAGAGGAATGAAAAGCTGATAACTTATCTAATAAATAAATCCAAGATCCTCATGAAGAGCTGGGAACACTTTTTCTTCTTCCCTCAGTATCAGAGGGAGCACAGAGAAAGCAAGTAGAAAAAGATTCCTTAGATGGGTTGGGATTTCATGCTGTTCAGCTACAGAGAGGAGAGAAACATGCAAAACCTCTTCCTGTTAAATGGCTATTATTTATCCCACCTGCAATCTACATTTTAAGAAGCTTAGGTGTATATATAGCAATTACGCCAGTTTTTATCAAATGAAATTATAAATGGGCATCTACACATGGATGTTGCCCAGCAGATCTGGCAGGAGGATAACCTGAGTCTGTAATGCCTAGGAATTCTTCTGACAAAGTTGTCAATAGGCCTGAGTTTAGGGCTACAAAGGAAAACCTGCTGAGGCTTCATTTACCTGCACAGCAGAGCCAGTGCATGAATAGAAGGGAGCTCCAGTGGTTCCTGAGGTCTCACAGGCAGCCATGCTCAGTTCAGTGTGGGAAAGGTAAAGGCAAACCAGAGAGCCTGTCATTTACAAAGGAAGCAAACGTGTTTGCTCACACAATGGCTTTAGTTTTCCCCAGAGGTAGTATTCTTACATGTTGTGCTTAATGTTTTGAAGAAAAGCCATCCAGTGATTTATCTGCTTTGTGATCTTGATATTATAGTCACTGCCCAGAGTCAGTCACATTATGCTGAAACACTACTTGTGAGGTTTCCTCACAGGTTTTTATAGAAAAGAAAATCTGTTCCCTATTACTGTCAAATAATTTTGGGGTTTTTTAACAAAATCTGACTATCAAGCTATGTGTTGAATTAAATGAAAGCAGATACAGATAATAACAATATAATGAAAGATTTACAGAAATTCTGCCACTACAATATTATGCAGATCAGGCTTTTTTATTTTTTTGTTAAATTAACATTTTTTTCTAATGTTCTGGCACTGGGAATCTTCATCGTTCCTAACCTGAATGACACTACTCATATTTTGACATAATGTTTCTACATTTATTTACCTTTTTTGCACAGCCTCTTTCAAGATTTAAGACTGGATTAGTGAGCTTTCTCATCAAAAAATTAATAGGAAACAAACTAAGAACTACGAGATACAATGAACTATGGAATCATCTCTGAAATGAGACCAAAGACCCGTGACTTTTTGTTTGACTGAAGACCCACTGCTCCTCGCATTTACAGGCACCAGAAACCAAAGTATGAGAAATGCATTAATCCAGGGAAAGGGATGAACGCTTTATTTATCTTGCATTTGAAGCAGAAACGAAATATGAGATATCGTCATATTTGTCACTAAAAATCCCCAAACCATAAAAATTGAGGTCCAGCTATGGAATTTACTGTATTGCAAAACAAGTTAAAGGTGTCCAAGTGGGAATTCTGTCAGAGAAGACAAGACAAAATGATACAATTATTCTCAGTCAGAGCTGATGTGCTCCAAGGTATACTTTTCCACACAATCACTGTAAATATGAATATTTTAGAGGTTAATATGAAGATCAAATGTAGAATGCATTTTCTGAAAAGATTAATATCTTTTCATTAAAAATGAGAGTGTACTGTTGGTTCAGCATTTGCATTTAAATTGAGTAAGTAATAAGTATATTCACTGCTTAAGACACCTATCTTCAAAGTGGAAAGTGTGGATAAATAGAGTAGTGTCCATCCACAGAAGTGGACAAGCTTTTTCTATTTTCTTTTGCTACCCCTTCAGAAAGCGTAAGCCCTATCAACAAAAACACTGTGATTTACTTATCACAGCAGACCGGGTTGCATACCATAAAGAACATTATGGCAAGCGTTCACTTCATGCAAGCAATGTACTGGTGAATATGTATCGGTGGGTTGCTATTGACTTGAAAAATTGCTAGGCACTGCACAATCATTCATCAGTGTACAGACATGAATGAGTATTTGCTAGTTGTTATACACTGCTTTTAGTTGCAGTTGTTTTTTGAAGTCTAGAGCCATCCATTTAAGTGGGAGGCTCAACCAGCTATTACATTATTACAAGTGGTCAACAAACATGAGCAGGATGGGCTAATGTAACACATTTCTAGTTGTTTATGGCATAAGGCTTTCAGCTCCATGTTTCTAACCAATAAAGAGAGGTAAAAGGATATATGGTTCAAATAATGGTGGGTTGATGCACCAAGATTGGTTCAAGAGATTACAGAATATAACACTTGCTGACTGAAATGGTGGCATGGCTTGCATGGACACACTGAGAGTCTGTCTCATTGGAGAACACGTTTCATTTGACTGAATCCAGCCCAGGATTTCTCAGAATCACCAAATACTTGAATTAGTTTTCTAGAGGTGTTTAAAAACATATGTGACAACATATAGTCCAACATGTAGAAGAATCTCAAACTATTTGTTAACCTCAACGCAAATTAAGGACAGACATTCCTATGCAAAACAAAAACAGATTACTCCTCAAACTGTAAGAAATAAATATTTCACTTAAGCAACTGTGGTGGCAGCTTTCTTCTATTACTTTAGTCAGATAAAATTTATAAAACCTTTCAGCTGCTTTCCTGCAGAGCAGAGGGGTCTAGGACTGACAAAATAGCATTGTGGGTAAGCAGAAAAACCGATTATCAATACATAAAGGAAATTTAAGGGCTGATTCTACAAGAATACAAGTGTTATCTCCTCCTATGCACGTGAAGAGCATTATTTTTCCTTCACTACAGGGAAGTGTCACTTTGAAGTGGACACTTCATCCCTGAAATACAAAATTCAGAACATTTCCTCAATGTTTCTTTCTTCTTTTTTGATTCTCCTTTTTCAGCACCAGCCCCCATCCCCCCACTGTTTTCTATTTTGGGTCATTTAGTCCATACACTTTGATTGAGGGCATCCTTCTCTGAACTTATGAATCAAAATGTGTTCTCCAATGGATATCTGGAGGCATAATTTGCCCCCTAACACTCTTCAATCTTTATTGCTGACACATTCAAGGATGCCTAGCTCCCACAAGAAAAAAAAGAAGCCCACATTAATCTTCAAAACCATGTCCTTACCCTTCCTTGCGAAAATGAAAATGGATGCTCTTTGTGAAGTTTTCTGAGTTTTGCTTTAAACCCTGAGGATTGCGCACTTTTGGAAACAAATTTGAATCTGAAAAATTTGTAAATAAAAATATGCTGGTATATAAATACAAATCCTGCATGGTGCTAAATATTTCCTTTGGGGCATGAAACACTCAGCTTCCCTGTCAGCAGATGTTAATAGAAATCAAAAGCACTCAGCAGCTTCCTGGATGCAACCTGTGGAATCCCCACATATACTTTTTCTGCATACTGGAGAGAATTGCTTTTTTTGCTTCATGCTTTTGTAGGTGATACAATATTATAGAGACAGCTCCAAAATAGACACTGGCATCCATCCATGCTAAACCAAACACCCATTCAATTCCTAACAAGATTTAAAAGATAAAGCAGCTAATTTGGGTATCTGAAAGCAGACAAGCAACTTAAAAGACTTAAGATGACCTTTCTGTCTCTAGATAGTGCAAGAAAACAACCCTAAAGAGGGAGCAATGCCTTTCCCATTATGTATTCTTTCTGCTGCCTCATGCAAAAAAGAGGTTTGGAACAGCCTTTGAAGGAGAGGTCACCTAACACACAAGGAACATTCCCATCTCTATACCCTCAATTTAACAAAAGACCTAATAAATGTCAGTCACAGAAAAAGACATTTTGAAGGCTTGTAGGAATTTAACAAACTTGTATTAATTTTAAGCTGATCCTGTGTGCCTAAAAAAAAGACAGGTACACAGTTGATGCTCACCAGAAAAAAGTTAATTATTTTTTTTTCTTTTAAATTCTGTTTTGTTTTAAAAGTGTCTACTAAAAATTTATTTTTCATTCTAAAGTATTACAAGGAAAAATAAAACAAAATAAGTTTTATTTGATTTCATCTCCTTAAAATAATTAACCTAGATGTTTACTTAAGCATGATAAAATTTCACACATTTATTCAATTGGGCTCCTTGACCTCCCTAGGAAACCAAATGTTATTTTTCTTTAGGGTAAATACCTGGTTTTGATTCTTTGCACTGAAACAAGAATTTATGAGGCTATGCCATAGCAAACTCTCAGAAAATGCTGAAGCATGAAAAAATAAGGACTATACAGTACATGTGCAAAACCTGCCAGATGCTTTGTATCTCCACATATCAGTATCTCCCACTAGGCAATACTCCTAGTCCCTTGCTCCCTCTGATGCACAAACAGAAAATAAATGATGCTTAAATTAATTTCATGAAAACTTAAAGATCCAAGCAGAAGCAAAACTTATTGAAAGAGGTGGAAAACATGAGTAATCAGTATTTTAACATGCTTCAAAAAAAAAAGGAGTTTGTATCGACCTATGGTGCACAGAATATACATATGATAAAGAGAAATCATTTTCTCTCTTTTCCATGTGCATCCTAGAGAAGTTTTTACTTTAATTTAGCTTCTTACTTGGTGATAAGGGCTAATGCAGTTTTAAACAGTACATCTACAAGGAACAGCTAATAATTTTTGACTGTTACTCACTTATTAGACTCAAATAGAAAATAAATAGAGCTGGCAAAACCAGAAAAATCACAGGCAATTCACCCAATTTGAAGTTTAAGTAAAATCTAAGAGAAGCTGCTTCTCATGAATAACCAAATTCACCAGGACACATTTTTGCAGTCTCTTCAGCTGTGTAACTCCCCAGCAGAAATGCACTTTTCCCTCTTCCTCCTCCTCAGATAAATAACCTGAGTGCGCCTTCATGATCTATACCCAGTTATTAGCAAATAGAGCTATCAAATCCCAGTCATCAAAAAGGATCAGCTGAGTTGTTTAACACCCATTGTTTTTTCCAAGCAATGGAAAACATTACAAAAATTTGCTGTTCCCTGTGTGTGTCTGCTATAATACATTCTCCACAGAGATGCTATGAGAAAAGGGTGAGAACTGAGGAGGTAAAAACATTGCTGTCTCCTGTTCACAAATACTATTACACTCAGTCTTTTTCCAGCCACCATTCTATGCCTCTGATCACCTTTTCTGGTCTCTGATATTACGTACCTACTAGCAATGCTCTAAAGGGAAAGATCATTTCTTTGTCCCATGTTTCTACAATGCACTCCTCTAGAAGATTGTGATGAATAGCCAGAAGCACTTAAGATCTACAAAGGTTCACAACAGAACATATAATAACAATAATACCAGCTGATATTCCCAAAAAAGAGTGGCAAATAGTACTATCACCTTTCCAGCATCACCTTCAAGCCTGGTAATATGCAGATACTTTATTCCCTAAGAGGTAGACAGATGTTTCCTCCTCCAAATGTTACTCCTGTCTGTATCCACTGGAAGCAGACAATTCTGTTAAAAACATTCAATTTCGTAAGCTACATGGAAATACATAAAGGTTATTTATATAGTATCAAGATCATGTTGGTCCCTAGAATTGTTCAGGATAAGCCCACAAGGCGCCTTGTTCCTAAAAGCTGCTATTAAGCTTTAAAGTAGGAGATAAATATCTTTGACCATGGATGCCTAACTCCACAGATCTAAAAAAAGAGGCATGATTACTAATTTCTACATAAAACATATGTAAGCAGAAAGGGGATGAAGAGGCTGAACCCACAAAGATGACTGAAAGCATCTTGTAAAGAAATGGAAAACATTTTTCCAAGTCTCTTACCTGACAAGACAATATCAGATTGGACTTTAACTGCAGATAATGCTCATTTTTAGCATTAAGTTTTTACACAGCTCATATTTTGGCTCATAAAACATGAAACATTTGCAGGAACAACAAAAATTACTTTGCAGATTCAACAAGACTGCAGCTTGCCATGCCACTTTCAAAGTGAAGGTATTGAATCGGCTATTATTAAAAATCATGAGGAATTCACGTCTTGCTTTCAGGATATACTAGCCAGCTGTAATACCTGTTCAATTGAGGCCAGGCTTCTTGTATGGAGACAGCATCATTATTTCATGAATCACCAGTGACCTTTGAGAGATACCAGGAAAAGCAGGCTTGCTCATTCCCTTTCATTGATTTTCTAATTTTGAGGAAATTGGTTTAACCTGGGGAATGGTTATCTATTAGGAATAAAAAATACCCAAAACTGACTTCAGAAAACAGTATACAGCTTTTGAACTGAAACAATGAATTTAGAAGGGAAACTTGAGGCACAAAGGTAATGATTATATAAATCTTAACTTGGGCCTGACTCTATGAACAGCCACACAAGTATGAAAGAATTCAAATCTCTTTAAACTTGAGAGATCTATAGGCCTAGACCTTCATTTTACTACACTATGTACCTGGAATATGTGTCTGGTTTACCCATTAGATGCCTGCTGCTGCAAAAGGTTGCAGAAAAAAACTCATCTAAAATGGAAAGTGATATGGGCATCATTTTCATCTGGTTAAAATGAGACATAATGTGCTGAATACTGAGAACATTGGACAGTCCTGAATCTAACCAACTTAGAAGACAAGTTCAGTAAATTCGCATATACCTCAAAAAGATTTGCTTTACTTTGTTGTCCTCAGAACATGGAATGATCATACCTAAGTCTTCTTTGCTGTCAACTTACACTATATAATAAACATACATTATGGCACTATGGTGATTCACCTTAAAAACACATTCAGACTATATGCCCCTTTAGTATCCCTTTTTTTGTATTTTCTTTTCTTTTTTTCCTATGGGGTACCAAGTTAATTAGTCCATTAAGCCCATTCAATAAAATTCCAGAAAAGGATTTAAGCCACCAAATTCTAACAATCTCATAGCAAGCTATATGCACAATTAGGTTTGGGTTTTTTTCCCCCTTCCACGCACTCAGTTGGTAACTCTAAGTTGAATTCCACTTATTCCTGAGATCTTTGCTCTTGCCATCCAACACTATGTCTCTCCCAGGAATTATGAGCTCCTAGACTCATAAATCTTGGTCCAAGCATACAACTTCTTACAAAACTTCTTACAAAGCTCTTAAGACTCCTCAAAGCTGAGCACTTGAACCCCAACCCCTGCAATTCTCTATACTGCTTTTCGCATCACAGATCGCAGGCACAAACATTAAAATATCAGACCAGCTATAAGAAATGTTCACTTACCTCCCGATCCAACAGTGCAGATGACACCACTGTAACAATATCTCCCTTTTCTGGGTCAATAAAGAACATATTTGGAGATGGTTTGTCAGGTGTCTGTTTGAGGATGTCATACCGGATCAGAGCATTGTCTGTGTTAGCATCGTCACCGTCAACTGCTGTTATACGCATCACAGTCGTTCCTACGGGAAAGATGGACAGATAACAGATTGGAGTTAGCCAGAAAATGTAAAATTATGCTGCCCTCATATGTGAGAACCAGATGGATGCAATACATAATTATCTCATAAAGACAATGAAGTAGTTTCACCTGATAGTTTGTACTTGTATCTGTGCTACTTTGCCTTCTACTGAGTCAACAACAAAAGACCAGTGTTTTGTGTTTACAGCTGAGATATGACTCTAACATAAGATCCCCATATTTGCTTGCTTTATTGTCATTCTTATTAATCGCATTTCACTAAATTAATTATAGATTCGTTTTTTTCGCTTTAAATTCTACCGGTTGAAAGTCTTCAGGATTCTTATGATCAAGATGACTGCTGAAAGAAGAGAAATGTCTCTATTTTCACTTTGAAGTCTTGCACAGCTGCAGAATTGTTTGGAAATTCTAATTTCTGTCAGTAAGAAATTTTCTAATGATTAAAGCCTACATTCTTCTAATTTCAATTTGTGCAAATTTATGGGCTTATTGTGTCAGCCTCAATACAAAAAAAATCCAAACACCTCTATTGCTAGGCTAATCTTCAAGTGATGAAACATTTTTTTAACATGAAAACCCTGTAGCATACTGTTCTACTATAGAGTGCAGTAAGGTAAATGATAATGACTGCAGCTTCCTAAATTATTTAAGGGGGAAAAACCCCACTCTTCTATATTACAGTTAGTGCAGATGCTGCCAATTCTCTACTTAGCTAGTGGAACATATATTTCTGCAAGTAGTAGAACAAAGGATCAAGTCTTTTCCTCTCCCTAAGGTAAGCACACTAGTGGTTCACATAACCTACACAAATCTGTCACATCACATTTATTTGCTTTGTACAGTACATTGACAACCAAAGAAAATAAGCAATGAGGCACCTGGGTTGGCCAGTGAGATATTCACCCCCAGACCATTACAATTTCTTAATCAGTAAATATAATTATTTAAGCATAAGTGTTATAAAACAAGCAAACAAAATAAACAAACAAAAAATCCAAACAAGCAAACAAACAAAAAAAACCCAAAGCACCTTAAATTAATATGTCATGATATCAAAATGAGAATATTTCTGGTTATACTGACCTAAAGAAAAAGTAAAATTCTGCCTACTAAAAAAAAATCATGATCAAATCAACAGGCTAGTTTCAATTGTGAATCAAAGTAAAGTAACAGATCAATGAAAAAAATATTAGCAAACTTTACAGAAATAAGGAATCTAGGAAAGTGTCCATTCTTTAGCCTAAAATCCCCAACTGAAGCAATTCATCAAATCCCATCAACTATAAAATTTGCATTTAAATAACTTTGCACTGAAACCATGTTATCTAATGTGTGAATCACAATGTCAAAATTAGTTGTAATTCGTTGTTGGAGATTAATTCCTCTGTGTTGGCTAACCGACTCTTTTCCCCCACAGACCTCCAGTGAGCAAGTATTGTAAAATGCCATGATGAAAAGCATTTCAAAAACATTTCCATTCCTTAACAGGTCTATAAGATCCTGTCTTCAGTTCTCAGTATCCATGGAGCCTTTTGTGGCAAAATGACTACAGGTGGTTAAAACCTTTGCTACAGACAAGGCCTGAGACATTACACTAGGAGTGCCTGCAGAACAGAAATATGTGTCATTTATATTCAATGATAACCAGTGGATTTACATATTCTTTTTGAAGGTCTTGAAGTACACATCACTAAAAAATCAAATAAAAATGAAGTATTGTAGTAAAAGTAAAAACAAACCTAGCTTTATTTACAGGCTAATATAACAAGTGTCTGGTTCATTGTTCAACAAACACAATCAGCTTGTTTAGATATGTTTCTTCTTTTTTTGCTTTTGTTGTATTTCCAAAGTCTCTACTCTTGTTGTAGTGACCTTGAATATAAGCTCTCAAAGGTTTTGTTTCATTGCTACTTCAGGCAGTGTTACACCCTTGAGAAAAATAACAGAGATCTGACAGCATGTTGGTTTTATTCACCAATGATTAAAGGTCAGACAACTCAAAAAGAAGCTTACCACTGCATACCATGCCATGTTTTCCAATATTACAAGATGATCCTAGCCCTGGTATTTTCACCTACTTTTTTTGAGACTTCTTCAGAAGAAAAAAAAGCAGCTTTCTGTTTTGAAGAATGAAAAATCACTCTTTTTTCACAAGTACAACGCACTGTAGTATTATTTAGGTATTTAACACATCTTGAGAAGATTGTGCTCATATTAGGTAATGTGTTTCACAAAGATTTAATTGAAAGAGTCAGTGAAATAAATAAGAATAAAAGCAAATTTTCAAGGGATCTTAAAGACTGCCCAAGTATAAGTGAGATTGAATGGGTTTTGTATGCAACTCTTTCTTGAGAAGTAAAACTGAATGAGATGGTATACTTGAGCACATTGGACTATATTTTAAATGAATATACAGTTACTATCATTATTAATCCATTAAAGGAATTGATGTTCAGCAGAGATTTAGAAACAGATTAAAATATATACTGGAGTAGAAATCCTATGTATACAGTTGTTCTTGACAGTTCTACTGAAATACGTGTGATAAGACTGGAAAGTACATGTAGATTTTAAGGTGTAAACCCCCAAATCTCTACTATGTCATAAAACTGGCTTAATACAATGGCTGAATCTGATTCTGATTTGCCGGCTGCAGTTCTTTAACCTTTCAACTCACTGGACATTATCTTGTTCTGCAAAATCATTCCTTTGGTGAATACAGATAAGAAATTCCAACGACTCAGAAGAGAAGAATTTTACATTCATTTTGCATAGAGATGTTAGCTCCAGGCGGAAAGCTGCAGAGAATTAGACCCATTTTTCTCTAATGTTGTTTCTGCCAAAAGTTTTGAGAGACTAGTTTCTAGCTGCCATCAAAGTGACATTTACATTTAAGTAAAAGTTGTTATATTCTCACAAGTTCATGTAACAGATGTAAAAATGCACGTAAAACTTGGGGTTGTCTTTAGATGTCATTATGTACTAGTACAATCTAAGGTTGTACCTGTTCACAAACATCAATACAGAAAACTACACCACGTTAAATATCACCTACATGTCCACATCAGTACAGTAACCAGAGGAACTGCTGAATAATGTGGCTGAAATGAAGCCCTTTCACTGATTTGAAAGTTGGTGCTAGGCTTCTACAGCCATGCTGAGAATGTCTTATTCTCAGAAACATACTTTTTATGCTATTGTGCTCACAAGCAGATTGGCAAACTAAACACTAACTAGAGTTCAAGGCTGCCCATGCATTTCAAAACACAGTGGTACCTACTTTATATTCTATAACATTAAGACAAAGCAAACAAAAATTCCCACATATACAAAAAGCTAGAACGGGCTAGTAATTGTGCTTGATGCCTCAAAAATCACAACAGCTTTAAATCAGAAGCTGAAATATATTCCAGGGACTTTTTGGAGAAGTCCAGTGTATTTCTGGGGAAGAACTTTCTATCCTAGTTGAAGATAGGAAGCACATGGGAAGTTCTTCCTTGGAAATATAGCTATTGGATTTCCCTCTTCACATGTAAGAAAGCACACGTGACCATGTATTTGGGATTGGAGCACCACAAAAGAGAATGTTTAGAAATATCGTTTTCCTAAAAATATAGTGAGTCAATATTTTTTTTATTTTAAGAGTCTTTACAGCATACATCCGGTCCAAAAGAGTTTAATTCAAGATGCACACTTCCTCAGCATTACTCCTTCATCATAAAGTTTTATTCTTCATAAAAGATTCATTTCCCCAGACCTATAAACTGACTACTTCTAATTCAGTGTCATTTTATAAATACTTCCATTCTTGGCATCAATCAAATGCAGCTGGCTTTCAAACCACAAAACAACAGCTTGCTACATTATCATGTTAAACAATATATATTAACTTATCAAGCTGAGGAAGAAATGTCTGCAAAATCAGCAACTTTATAGTTCTGCTGATGATGTGCAGATAGTCGCTGAAGCAGCCTCTCCCAGTAAAGGTATAGTTATGCCTTTGTGTGTTTCAGCATTCATGGTTTATTTGTCATACATTCTGAGCAGTTTCATTATTACTATAATCACTCAAAACCTCTCTTGTACCTCCCACAGCTCCTCACTGATCAGCTATATGACCCACCAGCCAGGTCATTTCTCCAGAGACTGCAGGTATCAATCCGTTGATCACTCATGTGGCTTGTATATTGGCTTGAAATAAAGGCAAAAAGCTCCCCTTCGGCATTTAGATGTAAAGCACACTGCTTGCACAGTTTTGTGGTGATTGGAGCAGATGGTTTCTTGGGAAAAAACTCTTTGGTTTTGGTGTCTTTTTTTTTTCTGTCAAGATGCCAAGAGAACATCAAGAACAATTCAGCTGATGGATGAGATTACTACTAACCCCCATCCTTTTTATTTATTTAGTCTATTCATCTGCTGGGTTTACAAAAAAGACTGAAATGTAGTGGAACTGCTACCTATTTCTAGCTTGCTGAAATGCGAACAGTTGTCTTAAGCCTACAGACTTAAAAGACTCTGGATTTGAATACTAACAATAAAATAATTAAGGACTGAATCATTTTAACTTTGAGAGCTACAGTGCTACAAGACTTTACTCTGGAGTTTTCGCCTATTATTTTCACACTTTTTCTGAGTCTGCTCTGCTTGTTTGGTATGTTAAACATTTCCTAGACGTGCAACAGAAAGGAAGGGGTCAAGTTTCCTAATTAATATGACTGGATTCCTAAGCTGTATTTCCACCTTCTTTGCAAGCTCAGATGTACTTCTCTGTACACTGATAATAATAAGCTGCGCAATGGTACACTTTCAAATAGTAAAGCTATTTTAACCCAAGAAGGAGAACAAAAAATAAAAAATGGGATGAAAAGGGAAAAAATCAAGAGAGAGACCTACATCTCTAGAGCATACTGCATTTTTTACAACAGAAAAAAATACACCAAATTCCAGAAAATTGAGCAGAGGAGGACACCCTCCTGACTACTACCTAACTAATTACATGTTTGACTGTCATTTTGCACTTTAAAGACAGCAAGCCCCAGGGAAGCAAAGCAAATGTAAGAAGAAAGGCATATTATGGTTCCAATCAAATGCATTTGAATTGCAACTACAGTTATTCTGTGTGTTTTATTAAAAACTTGAAGACCTTGCTCAATACAGAAGACATTTAGTACAAATCAATGTATTCAGGTTTTTAGCATGTCTCGTATTTGTGTAGGGCAATAATTTTATACCCTGCAGGACTTTTGCACACTGTCTATGTAGATGTCTGGCAAGGTCAGGATATGTGATTACTTTTTAAACTAGAGCATAGATGGCATTGCTGATCATTACACCGGGCATGCCTACAGACTGCAGTCAGCAGAAGTAGAGAGATGCAGTAGTGAACTATTTGTAGAATGAATAATAAACTTCTGTTGATACACAAAAGATACTTCACTAATGTTAAATAGCAATGAAGAACTGTTAAGAATTGCTACTACGTACAGAGACTTCCTGCAGAAACATATAAATTAAGTAAGAATAATAAATTAAGAAAGCATATAAATTAAGTAAGAACATTCCTAGATGAACATTATGACAAAGCATTAAAGATAGGCAGGTCAACCTTCAGGAATTCTAGTATTTAACCTTTTTTCTCACGAGTAACACAGCTGTTTTGGTAGAATAAATTATTCACTGCTGTGATGGGCTCCTGAACCTAGTTTTTCCTTTTTTTAAACTGTGAATCTAAACCCCCAGGTAACAGGAACAAGGGAAATAGAAGAGGACAAGGAATAGCAATTACTCTGCTGTTGTTAGAAGCTACTCACCAAATTATACCTACTTCGACTCCATCTTCTCCTAAACAATTTCCCCAATTCTATTCCACATCACTGTCAAGCCTTCAGGAAACAAGCCTTCCTGGCTCAGACATGAGAAAGTCGTCATACTTGTGCACTTGCAGCCTCTTCAGATAGACTGCAAATAGCTAATTTAGTGAAAGACGACTTACAAAACAGAGTTGCAGATGAAAAATACAATACCTTTTCTTCAGATGTGAACAGGCTGCAGGTTTAAACAAACCACAAAAGGTTTTGTTTTCTTAACTAGGACTCTAAGTTCTGGATCAGTAATAAAAATGTTGCACTCTCATGTCTTCTTCTCTTTTGACCAGTTAAGTCTATTAAGAAAAGGCAAGAGTTACGTCTTGGATCATGACCATAAGCTATAAAAAGTCCCACTGTTCTAATATTCTAACTGCCAATTCATAACATAATCTTACATGTCAGATAACATAATTCATAAAGCAATACAGCACATTCTCTCAAAGTAAATGGTTTAATGTAAATGATGGCATGCACTGAACATCTCGCAGCAGGTGAATATGACAGAACAGTGATTTATGTATGAAAGAATAGCTATTCAACATACAGAGAGTAAGATTCAGCCCTAGGCACACTCAAAAAATTCAGAGGACCCACATTATCTCTGGGGTTTGGCTAGCACTAGAAGTCAACCTGAAAAATCATGAGAAATATGAAACCAGATGAGACATTGAAGCAGTATTAAATTCACACACCTAAAAACAATGGAGGACCATTCTTGGAAAGATACTAAAGAATGCTGTCTTCTTGTATGAAAATCTCCAACAGAAAAATTTCCACAATCCCTATGTAAGTTACAACCACGAGATGTGCGTTTGGCAAACACTTGCTGGGAACTAGTTCAGATCCTAAGAGACGCCCAAAAGAGCCAGGCAAACTCTAGACTATCACTGCACCAGTGAAGACGGAAGATGATATCATAGGTAAAATGTCTGAAAATCAACAACTCCCACCTTCAGTGACTTGTTCATTTAGTCTGCCTTTTGATCTGACCTTTTTGACAGCTGAAATATTTTGTCAGAGATGTTTCCAAGTCATATCATCTACCATGCTGTTTTCCCAGTTCCCATGTAAAATTTGAATTACCTGCAATCATTCCAGTCTTATTTCAGACATATACAAGCTGTTCAAATGCAGATACAAACTTTATTGTCATGAACAGCTAACAGCTGTATAATACAAATATTTTCTTTTAGCTTTTCTCTATCTTTTCTTTAATAGTTTTCCATTTTTCTGTTCTTCCCTGTTCATCTGGGTTGTGTAGTTCTGGCCAGAGCAATGCAAATTTCTAATAGACAGACATATTTAAAGTAATACAAATACATAAAGCCTGATGTAAATTTCATATTCAGAAATACCCATTAGAAGTTATGTTCTCAATGTGGCAAAAATTTTCCCCTAAGCCTCAAGACAAAAAGTAAAACAGAAAAAAATAATCATTTTCTCCCCCTCCCAAAAAAAAAGTTAACAGTTTCTCCTTGCCTGTAAGCAAGGAGGAATTTTTAATCAAGATATCTGAAGAAAAAAAAATAAATGCTTCAGAGACTTCACTTATGTAAATTATAAAGGATTGTCAATTATTTGTACTCTGAGTATCTGGGATAGAGCTGTCCATCTTTCACATCAAAGCCACTTTCACCATGTCTCCACCCAGCCTGGTCATGAAGAGTTAAGAGTCTGAATGTTTACAGGAATGTTAACAAGAAGAAGTAGAGACTTTTTTCTTAGTCCTCACTAAACAAAACATAGATAATCCCTGGGAACCCAGCTCACATTCACCTATCCATTGAGCCAGGAATGCCTCTGAATCTGAAAACTAAGCAGCAGTCACCTGGAAAGGAGACTTGGGGACACTGGTAATAAGGAAACAGAAGTGTGTTTTAACAGGTCCACCAACATGAACTACTGGAGACCGTCATTGTGAGGGGCATACTTCAGCATAGAAAACTAATAATATAATGTTTTAGAGTGATTTTTTTTTGCTGATTTGTTTTGAATAGAGAAATTCCATGACAATCGCAGTTTCAACATAGGCATGTCTGTCATTCATATTTTCTTTTTAGGCTAGGATAGTCTGTAAGGGAGGCTGAAATTAGTTAAATTCATGGAACTGAAATACATTGGTGCCAAAAGTAGATTTTAAATCAGTAGTAAACCGAGATCTAATAACACTTTGAGAATGAAAAGGAAATTAGAAGAATATTCTTCCTTTAATTCCAACAATAAATTATTAAAAAAAACCCCAAAAAAATAACCAAAACCCCAATGCAGTGTATTGAAAATAAGTGCCTCATTTTTTTCAAAACACTGTAAAAATACAGTCTGTATGGAATAGGTGAAAAGAAACTCGGGCTACGTACTCTGTGTGCATGCTCTGCATTAGGACTTGTTCAAGAACAACAAAATTGAGAGCTTTTTCTATGAAGGTAAAGTTTATACATATTTCAATAGTATTTTGACTAGAGGCAAACTTTATAGATGGAAGATCTCATTCTTTAAAGTGCCTCCTTTTGTGAAGGAATAGACTGGCTTCTTAAAAATATCTTATGAGAAATGCAGTGATTGTATTCCCCTTTTGTAGTGGACTTTAATTAAAAACACGCCATTACTTTACAGAAATCACTTTAAACTATTCTTTTATGTCCAAGTAAGGTACACTGGCATCCTTCCTGATTAAAAGGTAATAATATTCCCTTTTAGTAAGATCTGTTATTGTAAGATCAGTCTTCCCTGACTGGAAATGCTTTTTGAGACAGTGGGCCAGAATTTCTGTTGATCTAGATCAGCCCAGCATTACTAAAGCAAAGATTTATATTAAGTGAGGCTATGACAAGAACGATCCTGAAAGTCTTTATTAGGTATAGACAGCATTACCTTGCCATTATTCCCTTTTTACTTCCCCAATTTCTCACTTAAGAATATGTGGAATGAAAAAGAAAAGCAAAAGTATGATCTGCACCATTTTTGTGCCTCTTCTGTATTAGACATTTTTCAGTCCTGTTACCAGCAACTTATTCAAGTATCACTTTTTTCACAAGGATATCAGATAAAGACAATACGCTAACATGCACTTCAACAGTAAGTGCACCTTAGAAGTCCTCATCTTTATTCTTTTCCTCTTTAACTAATATGAACTGTGCATTACTCTCATGTTACAAAGTGGGGATATAATTGAAACACCTATCCTTGTTATCTATGATTCTGTCACTGTGATTCTTATCATCTACATCAATCCAAAATTAATCCATATAAACCAAGGATGCTTCAATATCATAAAAGTAGTGCTAATGAAAGAAGAATCAGACCTCATAATAAGAAGATGAATCTTTTTATATAGTTTCTAGCTTCATCTGTAGAAACCAGAGCACACACTTAGTCTAATGTATAGTTTCATCTTTGTATTGATTTCATAGTCAAGTCCTAGCCATTTGATCTATTAAACATCTGAAAGTTTTTATCTGAGAGATAAATGTTTCTGCCTTAACACAGGATCTTTTTAGTTGAGTTTTGTTTTTCTTTCCCCTTCCTGCAGATGAGCTACTGGATAAATTATTTTGTTGGCCTCCCAGCATGTGCTCTGTTCAAGTTATTAAAATTTGTCCTGGCCAGAAAATAAATCATAATGAAACTCTTTACTGCTAAACCAAAAAAATGGATTAGGCAACTTCTTTCTCTTCTTTATCCAGAGAATTGCTTTAAGTCCATTGCACTTTTCTGGATAAATCACACCCAAGAGGCAGTAATTCCTGTTAAAACTACAAACAGAAGTGGAGTATTTGATTGTTAGCTCTCAAACTTAGTATTGAACAAACCCTTACAAAGGATCACAAGGTGTGTCTTGGAAAGATGTCTTTTCACTTAAAAAGGAGTAATGCTTTCCCTATACAACAGCTTCCTACAGTAAAGGAGTCCACAGTGAAGAAGGATAAACATACTCAGTTATTTTGGAAACCTACACTTAGAACTGGACAGCCTTTAAATCATGTCCATAATAGCAATTCATTTCCCAATAGCTTTCAAGAATAAAAGATGGCATGTTTTTAAGTCATTTCCCTTTCTTGAAAATGAAATATTTGCATATAGAAACCTTTGCAACCCTACCCAAAATCCTATTTTTGGTTAAATTATATTTTAAAGCCACTGATAGCTGAGTTTAATAAATGATTCAGATGTAAAAAAAAAGTATGCTTTATGACTTTAAAGCAGGTCTTTGAAACTACCTTATAAATCACAGGTTTCAAAAACTATACCCGTACATGTCATAAGAACACAGTTTGGAGTACGTGGTATATGTTTTCAGTGGGGGGCTTGATATTCTTTCCTGAATTGAGTTATTGATTAAGCTACAAGGTTCAGCAACTTTGGAGTTAGGCAGTGTGCTTGCTTTCACTCAGTTACAAGCCCTTTAGGCTCAGATATTTAGTCTTTAAGGTTTCTTAATAGTCACTGGAGAGGGACTGGCAATTTTAGATGCAGCTCATCCTATTCTAAGCCAAAAATTTTAGAAAGATGAGATGAAGTACCTTTAGAATTTTTAAATCTGAGGAAATCTAACTCAGAAAAGACATCAGACTCCTGGGTGCTTAAAATAGGTGACACCAATCCTATTAATTCCGTCTATCTCTACAGATGTGGAAAACAGGGTTAAAATAAAATTATTCTTCTGTACTTTTGTTCTAGTATCACAAACACTCCAAAAGACTTCCACTCTCCCACTTCATGATTACATAGAGCTGAAGGGAAAATATGCTTGCAGGAAGTACAATTGAGCCCTGCCCAGCACTGGGCTGAACAGCTTTAAAGTCTGGACTAACACTTGACTGGCCGTTGAAAAGTCTGCAAAGATTAACCACAGGCCACTATATTACTGTTCTTGCTTCATTAGAATTGGTGCATCATGGTAGGAAAGAACCTTAGGCAACAAATCAAGTTATTTTAACTTTGTGTTTAATAGATTTAGTATTGAAAGGGCTACATTGTGTCCCTGCAGAAAAAATATTGGCATAGAAAAGGCTCTGTAAGTCATAAAACATCTAAATATTGACTGTGGAACTCCTTAATGTAAAATTAATAATTAAGCATGGAACAGCTCAAAATATATCACTGTCAGCAACTGGATGCTTAGAGATCATAAAGATTTGCAGAGCTATGTGCAAATATAGTCTCATTATGTCACAGGCTTGTTCAATTATATTTATCCTTACGCACATATTCCTTCTGAGGCCCAAAGAAAACAAGCATCAGTCTGTGCTATATAGTGTCAAGAAGGAAGACTCAGAAATGAATTTTAAATGGCGACACAATTCCACCTTTCTACCAAGTGCTTTTACACAGCCCTCAACTTGAACACACATTTCAAGTGGGTCATATGGCTTGCACTGAGCTGATTTCAAGTACTAAAACCTTCCAATTCACCAAGCCCCTTTTCCTTAATATCCCTCTACCATGTCTTGGCTAGCCGAGGACAAAAATGAGTTTGTTCCTTCACTCTCCAACCTGGCTGGCAAGGATCTAAACAAAGTTCAGGAGCTATAAACCATATCTACAGAGTACTGATAAGCTCTCCTTCTGTCTTAACTTTCATTGCTCACTGCTTTTGAAGATGACCTTCTCATGTTACAGAGAACTTCATATGAATCTGTCAACATTGGCTTTGTTTGGGGAGAGGGGTCAAGAAAAAAATTTTCAGCCCCCCAAAAATCTGATTTAAGTTAGGACAACTTTTGTAAGCAAAGACATCAAGTACATACTGGTAGTTCAGCCCTATTGTATTCAATGACATATCGTTGTGGTTTAAGCCCAGTCAGCAACTCAGCCACAAAGCCCTCGTTCACTCCCTCCTCTTCCTCACCCCAGCTCCTGGAGGGATGGGGAGGAGAACTGAAAGAATGTAACTCCCACAGGCTGAGATAAGAGCA
>WYDI02020919.1:0-17345 GCA_009867235.2 Psittacus erithacus | reverse complement strand
CTCTGAATCTCTTCTCTGCCCAACCTGTAGCTGTGCCTGGGATTGCTGTGACCCAGGTGTAGGACCTTGCACTTGGCTTGGTTGATCTAAGGATTAAAGTCAGAGAGAACTGCAGATCTCTTCAGATCTGATTTTGATGTGGCAGTGGCTGTGTTTCATTCCAGCCTATTCAGCCTGTGGTGCCCTTGACAAAGTAATGCATTTTACAGAGCAGCAGCAATTTTGGACCCAAGAATGCATCAAGGTGGAGACTTTTCCACTTCCCTGATCATTTGCTCCTGTGCTCAGTCACCTTCGTGGAAATACCATCTTCCTTGCCTGGTTTCTGCTTGCAGGCAGCGTTTTTGTCTTTTCTTTCTACCAATAAGTACTCTTTTATCTTCTGATAACTCACATCCTACCACCTGATAGCAGCACATCAGCCCTCTGTCACCAGCTCACAGGGAGCAATCTGTGTGGCAGGATTTCAGTTGACTTTGCAGTATATTTATTTGGGCTTGGTTGCAGCCTCTGGCACTGCCCAGTTGGTGCAGCTGATCATTTTGCCACTGTGTTAATTGGCAATCCATCCTTGACGATGGCTAATCATGAGAACATGCTTCTTAAACCAAATCTCTTCTAGATGATGGAGATCCTGTAGATGTTGTTGCTACTCAAAGCTAAGTATAAAATAACCAGCCTGCCTTAAGGCTGCGTGGAGCGGTGCCAGCACCGTTTGCAGTGAGATCTGTCCTCAGCTGCTCCCCTCCTGCCTCTGCTGTGTGCTGGGAATGGTGCAGAGCATCACTGCTGCTATGCCCAAGTGAGCATGCTGCCTGGAGAGCTGCAGGGCTCAGCGCTGCCTGCACAGCTAGAGCAGCTATGCCCATGACCATACAGCAGTGATGGCTGGGTCTGCACTCACATCTGCGTCAGCACAACTAGGCAGGTTCTGGTGTTTGGGAGCTCTCACCTGCTCCCTGGCCAGCATCACTCATGTGTGTGCTCCCAGCTGCAGGTAGGATTTCACCACTGGGGTTGCAGGCACATCCATGCAGCCCCAACAGGGATCCACGCTGGCATGGACCTGTGGGAGCACTGTGGTGACCTCCCCTGACCAGGAGCCCCAGGACAGACTGGGCGAACAGGGCCTTGCCAGTCAGAAGATGCAGGACTGACCTTTAGTGGTGGCACAGCCAGCGCTGTCCCCTGCCTCCTTCCTTTCTTGAGCTGGATGCAACAGTCCTTGAGCTCTCTACCACACCTGCTCCAGCCAGAGTCCTAGAGCCCCATGGAGGACACAGGCTTGGCATCTTCCATCCCTAGTGGGCAGGCACTGACTGCTCCTCTCGACCTGGTGCCTGGCCAAGCTCACATGCCTTTTCCAAACCTGAAGGCTCTTCTCCACCAGTCTTATGGTCTGGGAAGAAGTGGTGGAGCCAGACACAAGGCCTTGATCTGTTTGTTCTGGAGATCTGCAGGAGCTGGCAGTACAGCCCCTCACTGTCCCCTATCTGCTGGGGGAGTGGGGTTTGGTGTCCCTTCCATGCCTGCCTGCCTCTGAAGAACTGGACACAGAAGAGCTTGCCCTGAAGACCTGTCTGGTCTCCCAGCCACCATGGTGAAGAACCCAATGTCCTTTATGTGGCAGCCTGCAGGACAGCCCTTGCCAGAGAGCCAGTGCCTACCTTTGCAGTGGCTGCTGCAGCAGAGGATGTGAGGGTATGTCTGAAAGCATTTAAAGACCTGTCTTCATCCCAGAAC
Source organism: Psittacus erithacus (assembly GCA_009867235.2). Classification (NCBI taxonomy): domain Eukaryota; kingdom Metazoa; phylum Chordata; class Aves; order Psittaciformes; family Psittacidae; genus Psittacus; species Psittacus erithacus. Next base: position 15,602 of record WYDI02020919.1, on the reverse strand, counting down.
ATGTGAGCAGAGCTGCTGTGGCAGGAGTAAAAGCCCCCTGAGCTGGAGCAGGGTTCCTGGTGCTGGGGAAGAGCACTGGGACCTAACCAGTGCTCCTTGCTAATGGGAGAAGCTGCACAGGGCCCCATCTCATGGGGGTAAACAACATCTCTGTCTAAATTAGACATGTACATGTGTGCTCAGATTGGGCTTGCATCCCGTGCTCCCTTGGTGGAGTTGTTTTACGGGAAGGAGCCCTCCCAGTATTGGCACACTTCCTCTGTGGCACTGATGGAGAGAGGAGCAGATGCTGCAGTGAGTCTGCTGGAGAGCTTGGGGGGCTCTGCCTGCTGTGGGTCTGGTTTGGCCAGGAGAAGCACCCTGCAGGTAGGTGTCATCCTGAGCATGTTGGGAGACTCTTGTGCCAGCTGAACAGTCTTGCAGTGTGCAGGACTCAGGTTTAAACCCTTGGGTGGGCCGGGTAAAGGAAGCTGCAGCTGAGCAGTATGAGGGGGGCCAGCTGCCCTTGCGTGCTGCTGGGGAGAGGCTTGGGGTCACCACTCTGAAGCCCACTACCCCAACAGGGGTAGTCTCCCATGGCTAGGACTGAAGTGTCTTTTGCAAGCATTTGTCTGGAATGGGCCAACTGAACAGCAACAGCCATGATGAGTAGATGTGTTTCTAGACCATCAACCAGGCACTAGCTACCTTTCCATTGTTAGTGCTAGCATGTCAAGAGGGCTGGTGCACACAGTCTGTATATATATACACACAGGTATAAGTGGTCCCTGATCGCCCCTGTGAAGGTCTTCACTTGTATCTAATGTGCCGACTCTGCCTGTACAGTGATGCTTCAGTAGCCAAACCTGAGTCCTCTCTTTCAGTGTATATAGAGTCAGAAAGGATATGGGGCACCCGTGAAACATGCTACTCAGCTTCTTGGTCTCCAGCATATGTTCTCTGCACTGGGCAGATGGCCATGGGCTTTCCCTGTTGAAGAAGGGGTGGGAAATAGGTCTATTTTGTTCCAAGTAGAGACCATGCCTGTGGGCAGATGGCCATGCATCCTGAGTGCTGCTGGCTAAAAGCTGTCACTACTTTTATCTGAGGGGAGCAATCTCAGAGATCAGTACTGGCTCCGCACACAGCTCAGCCCAACGGCTGCCTGCCTGGTATCCTCTCTTCACGCTCCAGGCATAGAACAGGGCCTCTGGCTGCTGTCCCCAGTGTCACAGTGACAGCAGGGCAGGAGGCATGGCTGCCATCCCAGTGCTGGCCTGCAGCAGTGTGCACGGTGGCATGGTGGTGAGGGCACAGACATGGCTGCATGACATAGCAAGATCGCTGTGGCAGGGCTGAAACCCTTCCCATGGAGTGGAAGGTGCAGGCTGAAACATTTCTGTCCAGTAACTGCCCAATGCCAGCACAGGGGGGACAAGCCACTGCACGAGGTGCCGCAGCTTGGGGTGTCCCCAACAGCAGTGCCTGCCCCCTAACAGGGCTGGGGGGATCACGTAACAAAGTGTTTCTGATCTCAAGAGTTGCTACTCAGTAACCACCAAGCAATGCTGGCATCTCCTAGTCATCTGTGCCCAAGCAGAGTGAGCTGCTGGCCCAGTCTGGGGTTACCACTTGAACCAGGTGCTTTGACCCCATGGATGCCAGCATCTTCAAGAGGAGAGCAGCAAAGCACACATGTGACTGGTCTCTGCATGGCCACTGCCTGGTTCTGGTGGGACAGGCGCCGTGTCCCATCTCTCCAAAGTGTTTGTGTGTATACTGCCCACCGTGGCATTTATCCTCAGATCTTGGGGTTGGTAGACTCTGAGTGTAGCAAACTGCCTGGCTGTTTGACAATTTTTGGGAGGGTGGGGAAAAGTGATGGTTTCCTGCTGTACTGTGTGAGTCTGCCATTTATCCTGGCTGTGCACAGGTAAGTGTGCGTCCAGTCAGAGGCTGTCTGGGGCACTGGGTTCCTCGGAGGCTTCATGGCTGCCTCTGCAGCGCTGGGTTTATGCTGCTTGTCTGTGTGCCTTGCAGGCTCTGAAACGGAAGCCGGACCTCTTCCTGTGTAGCAACCTTGATGTCAAAGCAGTGTTTCACTGTGGTGAGTACCACGCTCCAAATCACTCTGCAGAGAAGCCAGCCCCACTCCTCTGGAGCTAGGCACAGACCAGCCAGGGGCAGGGACCACAGGGCTGATTTGGGATGGCATGTAAGGTTTCTGGCTGCTAACCTGAGCAATTTCTGCCTTCAGGTGTCCTTTCACTCAAGTTCCCAGAGGCCCCAACAGTCAAAGCATCCTGCGGCTTTTTTGTGAGTATTGTGGCATTGTGTAGCCCCCGAGAGCTGGGAGGGCAGGAGCAGGGCGGAAGGTTGGGTATGGAGCCTGCTGTGGCACTGATCCGGCTGGGCTCTGTGTTGCAGACAGAGCTGCTGCCCCGTTGCGGAGAGATCGCCCCTGTGGGACAGGTCGTGCATGAGAATGGCAAAATGCTGCTGCAGGCAGTGCTGGAGGTGAGAGACGCCAGGGTCACAGAGCTTTGGTCTGTATTCCTGAGCAGCAACTCCGCAGAGCTGTGGTCGGACAGCCCAGCAGTATGGGTGGGTGCAGGCAGGGTGACAGGGTCTGTCTGGTCTGTGGCAGGGTGTTGGTGGCCAGGCTTCCCGCAGCCTCATGGATCACTTCGCAGAAATCCTCTTTGCTTTGAACAAGCACTGCTTCAGCTACCTGAGCATCTGGATCAAGGAGGCCATGCAGGAGGATGGCTTTCCCTCAGCTCGTGTCAGCCCTGAGCAGAAGGAGACCTTCAGTCAGCAGATCCTCAGGTTTGTGTGCCCTCACTGTGGCAGCTGTGTCCCACATGTGATGGGCCTAACCCCCTCTGTGTGGCCTTGTGCATCCCTCCTGTTTCATTTTTGTCCTCTCCGTCTGTCTTAGCAGAGAGCGTGTGAACAAGCGGCGAGTGAAGGAGATGGTGAAGGAGTTCACCCTGCTGTGCCGAGGGCTGCATGGCACAGAGTACACAGCAGACTACTGAGCAACTGGCCAGGACCGCGGACAATATGCCTGGACCAGCTCTTCCCCGCAAGGAAGTCCCTTCATCCGCCCCACCCTGCTGCAGTACGGCTCATAGAATAACCCTCCACCTAGAATTAACCCACTCGGGACGCTCCTCAGCTAGATTTGGTGGCCGCATCTCGGTGTCAGCATCTTTGTTCCCCCCAGCATGCTCCCCCCTCGCAGGGGACAGGAGTGCCGGCTGCAGGAGGCAGCAGCAGGGAGGAGGAAGCCTGGGCAGGACTGCCCCACACCCGGGCTATCAGCCCTTCCCTGGCACTTCCCCATGGGTGCCCGTGCCTGCAGCGGGGAGGCTGCCTCTGTGCCTGTGGCAGTGGCTGGCTAGGCAGGGGGGGGTCGCCCCCTGCTTTTATTTGTATGTGTGTGGTTGGGAGGGGGGAGGCCCTGCACCTAATTATATTAAGAATATTTCTATGTTGTGGCTGTCGTTATTGCGGTGACTGGACTTTGCCTGCCTCTTGCCTTTGGGGAGGAGGCTAGTGGAGGAGGCTATATCAAGGGTGGGGGGCCTCAAAGCCTCCTGTCCCTCCTGGCTAATGGGAGGGATGCAAAAGCAGCCCATACATGCTTGCCATGCTCTCCTGCCTGGCATGGAGAAGGAACAGTCCATCCCCACATTCAGTGGGGTCCTCCCTGCAGTACAGTATGTGTGTGCTCCACTCCTCCTCAGATCAGGTGAGGGGCTTGCTCACTCTCAGAGCCTTCTCCCCCTTGCCTTAACTCCCCAGCCCAGCTTGTGAACAGGCTTTCATTTCTGGGTGGTCCCAGGTCTGGGCTTCTGTTCTCTTGGCCTGGTTTTAGCTGATGCTCCCAGAGTGGGCTAGGGGATGTCAACAATCTGTGTTTTCATTCTGGGACACCTGGTATCACTCCTGTGTTCCTCAGCCCATGTTTTATTCTAGAAGGACTCACAAGTCCTTTTCAGTTCAGATTTCAGTTAGCAGCTGTAGCCTACAAAAGCCTCGCTCTCTGGTGCTGCAGGCTTGTGTGGAGCAGTGACCTTTCCATGTAGGACCAAAGCTGTCCTGCACTGAGGAGCTCTTGAGGCTGTGTCTGGGCAAATCACCTTGCCTGGCCCTGCTGCTGTGAGCAGGGTGCTGCTGGCATCCTCAGAAACACAGGCAACTCCTGCTCTCCCACCACAGTGTTACTGACTGAAGGCTGCATCCAGCACAGGGCCAGATGGTGGCAGGTCCAGGCTCCTGTGAGACCCCATCGGTCCAACACATGGTGGCACGCCACGCTGGGGCTCCCACATGGCCCTGCTCCTGGCTGGCTGTCAACGCTGCTGCCAAATCAGGACTGCTCATGCCCCTCATCGTCATAGGCAATGGCAATCCCTCGTCGGCCCTGCACAGCCTTGGAAACAGGCGTCTGTCCCAGCTGCTGCTCCAAGCCCCGCCAGCTGCGGGACTCCAGGAAGGAGGCTATGAGGAGAGAGAAAGGGAACTGTTACCGGAAGCAGGGAAAGCAGCACTACCCCTGCACTGGGGTTCAGCCCAGCATGAAATTGAATCACAAACCAGCAGGGCTGATCTCTGCAAGAGCACTTGTCTGGTCCCTGCAGGCTAGGGTGGTGCTGGGGGGCAGCTGTGAGGCTGAGGAGTTGCAAAGGTGGGTGGCACGCATCTCCCCCGTGATCAGTGAGACATCAGGAATGGCCTCTGCTGCAGAGATGGCTGGCGGGAGCTCAACGTGTGCACAGGCACCTGCCAGAAAACAGTAATATTAGCCTATCATTAGCCTCACATCTATCCTCTGGCCAGCGCAGAGCAGCAGGAACTGCAGCTTCCAGGCAGGGAAACAAGGCAGGATGTGCCCCAGGAGGGTGCTGGGAGCTGGTTTTAGCTATTACCTGGCAGTAGGTCTTGGAAGTCAGTGAGGTAATTCCCTGTCCATTCACGAGCTGGATTACAGGCCAGTTCTAGCTCATAGGGGGTTACAACAGGCCGGTAGAAGTCACTAGAGTCTAGCAAGGAGTTTTGAGCACAGGCCACCAGGACAAAGACATCCACCTCCAGGAAGTTGGCCAACTTGGCAGGGCTTGGCTTCCCCACAGCCAGCGTGTAGCTGCGCTTGCCAGCCCGGCGCAGCAGCTCCCGGAGGTGCTGCAGCACATCCAGGTAGCCTGCCACACCAAGGGTGCCCACCAGGATGCCCACCACTTGGGCATCCCGGGCCCGCTCCACCAGGTAAAGCCGTCGCATCAGGGCACGGTTGACATTGAGGGTCTCCCGGCGGCCACAGTTGGTGGTGGGGTCAAAGGAGCTGAAGGAGCAGCGATTCCAGGTCAGCATGAAGTTGGTGAGGGTCAGGCCCTCGGTGCCCACATAGAACATGGCACAGTCCTGCAGCCCTTCTGGTGCCTCCACCAGGAACTGGCGACCAAACTGCCACTTCTCCCCACGCAGTGCAGGGTCAGGAGGGTCTCCATACACCACCCTGGAGAAGATGACATTGGGATACTCGGGGCACAACTGCTGCTCCAGCTCACCTGAAGGAAGAGAGGAGTGAGAATAAAACACGTCCACAGATCCAACCCACAGACAGGACAGCAGATTGGGTGAGAGGAGGGAAATCAAGGCTGACAGTGGGGATAGCCTGCCTGCTCCCCCTCCAGCAGCTCTGCAGAGCGCAGAGCAGCGCCAGAGGCCCCCTCCCTGACCCTGAGCACTCACCCATCGCATGGGCATAGACCACGTCGCTCAGCACCACCACACGGCTCTGCCGGTCGGGATAGAGCTCCCGAAAGGCCTCTGCACAACGCCCGATATCCAGGGGCTGTTTCCCGAAGACGTGCAGCACAGGGAGCTTCCTGCAGGGGCTGAGGCAGGCCGGGCCGTAGTGCAGCACCGCCTCAGCACACGCGTGCTCCGCAGCCACTTCGTCCACGCAGCAGCTGTGGGGAGGACCCGGTGTCAGACCGGCTCTGCACCGCCGACCTCTTCCCACTCCGGCCCTCGCCCCTGCCTGGCAGTGGACGAGCACCCCGTTCCTGCCCGCGGAGGAACGCCGGGATCCCGCACTGCCCCGCACCGACCTGCCGTACGTGGTGTCTCCTAGGATATACACCTCAGCCCCAGTTTCCGCCTCCATGCGAGCCGCCACCGCCGCCGCGTCCGCCAGGAGCTCGTCGGGGAACTGGAGGGCGACCTGGGGAAAGGGGAACGGGGGTGAGGCAGCAGGGAGGGGAGACCCGTTGCCCCCGGCCTCCTCCACCCCCGGCCCCGCTCACCTTGCGGAACCCACCGTCCCGTACGAAGGCGGCGGCCCGGCCCATCTCGTAGAAGCCGTCGAGGTCGCCCCGCGGTGCCTGTGGTGCCGCCGCCGGGCCCAGCTCCCGCCGCAGCACGGCCTCCCCGTCGCTGCAGAAGGCCGTTGCCATGGCGCCGCCACACGAGAGCCTCTGAGCCCGCTTCCGGGAGAAAGCCCCGCCCTCCCCATCCGCGGAAATCCCGCCCCTGGTGAAGCGGAGCCTATCGCGCCTCACGGCATGGCGGAGGGGGAGAAGAGCAACCAATGGGAAGAGGCGTTTTTTCGCAGTGTGTTATGGTCTATGTAGTTCCCTCGCGGCTGTCAGCCCCGCAACCAATCAGCGAGCTCGGTAGAGGCGGCCGCGTCACGCTACTCCCGCTCTGGCGCTGTGGTTCCGCTCACGTGTGCCGCGCGGGTCAGGTGACGCGCGCGATCCCGGCCCGCTCGGCTCCGCTCCGTCCGGTCGGTCCCGTCCCGTCCCGCACCGCCGCCGCCATGACGGGGCTCGCGTTGCTGTACTCGGGGCTCGGCCTCGCCTTCTGGACCACGATGCTGGGCGTCGGTCAGCGCCGGGGCTGGGGTCACCGACAGCGGGGGGTGGCGGGGACGGGCTCTGGAGCGGGGGTTGTGGGGCAGGAGGGGGTCTGGGCACTGCGGTTTGTGCTCGGAGAGGGGCTGTGGTGTGAGAAAGGAAGGGGGAAGCGGGAGGCGCAGCGCTGACAGGCCGCCGGTGGCTGAGCTGCTCACGGGAGGAGGAGGCGGGAGGGCTGGCCTGTGGCACCGGGGCGCTGCTGTGGGTCTCCTCAGGCTGCATGTCACCCCATGGTGCTCTCAGGTGCTTCCTCGGGGGGTTTGGACCCCCAGCAGTGTCGTGTAAATGTCAGGCACCCTTGGAAGTGCGGCTTTCGGTGCTCTGAGCCTGTCCGGCTTGAGCAGCCCATCTGCTTCTCTGTGTATGTGAAAGCGGGACGGTGCTGGTGCCAGGCAAGCGTTCGGTTTTGGTTTGGCAGACCAGAGGAAGCAAAGGCAGGTGCTTGTTTCTCCAGGCTGTGACAGTGGATGTCTCCTGGGTTTGCCTCCTGCTTTGCCACAGCATAAGTAAAGATGCAGTTTTGTCCGGATGCTCACAGAGCTGGTGTGTGGCTGTGCTGCGCTTGTGGCAGCCCAGGCTTTGCTGCTGATCCCATCGGGCACAGGGGCACTGAGGACTGCCCATGGGGTAGTGGATAGATTCTATGCTGCAGCTGCTGGTTATTTCCTGTTTCAGTGCAGGGTGAAGTGGCCACAAGCCAGGCAGAGGCTGGGGAGACCTTGGCTCCTGCCTTAGCATTTCGGTGTGGGGAGAGACCGAGTCAGAAGCAGAGGGTGTCTCAGTCCCTCGTGTTTCCAGGTCCTGGTGCACCCAGTGCCGGGGTCAGGGCTGCCTTACTGGGTGCTGTGAATCATGGGCTCGCACCAGTGCAAACTTGACTGTTGGAAAGTCTCAACGAGCTGAGCCCAGATGTTCTTAACTTCCCCTTCCCTGCTGTAATCCCTTTGTAAGAAGGCATGAGGAGGAAGTAGTCTTCCTCGATGCAGTGATGTCTCTTTAGTGCTTTCTCGCCTTGTTCTGATCCCTACTTTGGTGCTCTGGTCCTGTTGCCTTGATTCTTTTCTGTCCTTTTGGCTACAGGGCTGGGAGCTAGAACTCACAGGAAAGCTTCTTTCACCCTGTTCCTTTTGTATATGAATCCAAGCCTACGCGTACTCTTGAGGAGGTATAAGATGCCCTCAGGATCTGCCCTGAGCTGGTTGTAACTCTTCTTTGCTACTCCTGGGGAGTGAGGGCAGCTGGGGCTGGTTGGGTTCAGTTCCTGCTCCACCAGCCAAGCAACAAAGCCAAAACACAAGTCACAGGCTGGCTGGGCCCAGCACAGTAGAGATCATCGCTGAAGGTCGCCAGGTGTGCAGGCTGGGATGTGGCTTCCCTCAATGCTTCCTGGCCATGGTGGCAGCGTTCCTCCTTTGTGTGCATTGTTGCAGAGGAGGGGGCACCCTGGTTCTGCTTCGGGAAGAGTGACGAGTGTCACCACTTCCCATTTCTGGGCCAGCTCTCCCAGCAGTGTATGTTGGGGGGGGTGGGGTACTGAGCCCCTGGTGTGAGGTGTAACACACAGGGATGATGGGGACATCCCTGCTGTAAGGGCAGGTCTCCCTGTGCTGCACTGCCAAGGCCCTCACATGGGATGAGTTGTCCTGCAGGACATGTTATGTGGCCTCTTTGCTGCTTTGAAGCATGTCAGAAGTCTCCCATTTCATCTTTTCTTGGCTGTACACAGGGCTGGCATCACGCAGCCACTGGCTCTGGTCAGCAATGGTAGAGGCATCTTTTTGCCCTCCTTATCTGGTGTGGAGCAGACAGTGCCAATGCTGCCTGTGCTTATCTGTCCCTTAGGGCTGGGTCACCATCTCATTTCCAGCTGTGCACAGTGAGCAATGCGAAGAGCAAGTGTCTCTCCTGGTCTATAGCTGGTTTTCCTGCTCAAGAGCTCAGACCAAGGCAGGGTTTTGGTGCACTTTGTGCTTGGGCTGTGCAGCGGTGCTGGGTGTGACTCCCGGCTGCTACTCAGCATGGGAGAGGAGCACTCAGGGTACAGCAGGGCAAGCTGTCCTTGCAGTCCCTTTTTGGAAAGGAAAAGCTTGTTTGGTTTTCTCAGGGCTGTGCTTTGGTGTCTCCTGCCTGCTTTGGAATATGATTGATCTGGAAATGACTAACCCTGGGGGGAACGCTGAGGGCAACGGGCATGTCTTGTGTCTCCACAGCCTTGGAAATGTGGGTGCTGGGGGGCAGCTGCAGCTTATGGTGTTGATGGGATCCTGGGGAATGGCATAGACCATGGTGTGATGGTGATGGAGCAGCATGTGATGGTCAGTCAGGACGCAGCCTTGTTCCTCTGTGAGAGAGAAGAGCTCACAGCTGGTCTCCATGTGCCATGGCTCTCCAGCGGAGCTCAGCCATTGGAGATGTGAATGGAGACCATGTTGGGGCTCAGGGCTGTGGGTTTGTCATCACCAAAACCAGGTCAGGATTGCCCTTGAACCCCTGTAGCCCAACACAGCCTGTGGGTGCTCAGTGGGGTCAGGGAACAATGAGTGCAACAATCACTGTGATTCTTTGCTGGGTGAGGACTGGAGTATCACAGTGGGTCTGGTAGTATCGCGTGCCTGGGCTGTCTCTGTCCTGAGCTGATGTGGGAGTGCTGGGATCACTTGGGTTTGGATTTTAGGGGGGGACGGACACCTTCCCTCACAGCCCTGCATGCCTGAGCCAGTCTTCCTAGTAGCCCATCTGCATGCTGTGTTGTGTTCCTGGGCCTCTGCTTATGGCAGTTCAGAGGTGTGGGAGGAAACAGCAGTGCCAGGAGGTCGCTGGTGCCTGTCTGAAGGTTTCTGTGTCACTCTTGCTTTCCAGGGATCTGCTACACAATATTTGACCTGGGCTTCCGCTTCGATGTGGCCTGGTGAGTTCCCTGTGAATACTGTTATCCTCAGTGCTGTGTGAGGAGATGAGCAGTGTTGACAGTGCCTGCAGGGAACAGCAATTGCTTTTGAGCAACAGGCAGTGATCGTACATCACAGGTCAATAAGAGCTATAGTGAGCAGTGCCTCTGCTCTGTGTGAGGCAGGATAGATGCAGCACATGTATGTGTGGCTGGCTCCATATGGGGTCCTGGTGCAGCCATTAGTGCCCTTCCTAGCCCAGGCTTCCCCTTCACTGTGAAATTCTGGGAGGAAGAGCTCAGTCTGTACGGGCAGTCTGCTGGTTGGCAGAGAGAGGCTCTCGTGTCCACTGTCTGGCAGTACCCAACCCATCGTGGCTGCATGACTGAGTGGGAGGCATGTTTTTGGGCTGTGTGCCATGACTAGGGGGCTCATTCTGCGTGCTAACTCAGGGCACTTCTTTCTTTCCAGGTTCCTGACGGAGACCTCACCCTTCATGTGGTCCAACCTGGGCATTGGCCTGGCCATCTCCCTGTCAGTGGTGGGAGCTGCCTGGTGAGTGGGGCTGGCTCTTCAGCAGGCTCCTGCTGTCCCACCTCGGTAGCTGTGTGTACACTGTGGTTTTCCCACAGTAGAGCAGATGCAGAACAGCATGTGCATGCAGGGGTGTGGAGCTGTGTGGGTCATCACAGCAGTGGGGCCAGGTTGCTGTGCTTCTGGGGTGTCTCAGCAGATCACCTTACAGGTGGTGGCACGGAGGCAGGGACAACCCGTGCTCTCTGGGAGCCATACGCCTGAGCCCAGGCCGTGCAGTGATGGCTCTTGTGCCCCAGCAGTTCTACTGGTGTAGATGGCGGAGCTTGGGACCACTTGTTCCCTGGGGGTGGACAGGTCAAGTCTGCAGTGTCCTGCAACTGCATGCCCCATTCTGTGCTCAGCTGAAAGATCCTGGCTTCCCTAGTGAATCTTTCTGTGAGTGCCAGATCCTCCACCAACCACACTTGTCTGCCACAGGGGGATTTACATCACTGGTTCCAGCATCATTGGTGGTGGAGTCAAAGCCCCTCGGATCAAAACCAAGAACCTGGTGAGGTAAGCACAGACCTGAAGTTCATGCTCATGCTGCGCCTGAGCAGGGCAGTTCCGAGCCTGGTGCAGAGGCTCCTATCCTGTCTCTAGCTGGGTGCTGCTAGCAGACTGTTCCTTGCTGAGCTGCTGATGCTGTTTGCTCTCAAAACAAAGAGCTGTAAAGGAGCCAGAGTGCTGCCTTGAAGAGTCACTCTGTGATATCATGCAGTGAATAAGCCCAGTGTGTTCAAAACAAACGCCCTGAGATCACACTTCCTGCCCCAGGAGAGGGTTCCCCTGGCCAGACCTTGCACAGCCTTTCCCCTAAGGAGCAGAAGGGGACTGGTGGAGGGCAGGGCTCCTCAGGCCTGGTTCCCACAGGGCTGTTGCTGCTTATTGAGGTGGCACAGTGCAACCAGCACCCAGCCTTTCTGTTTGGCAGCTCCCCCTTGTTTGAGTGGAAAGCAGTGGGTAGGCTGGGCTGCCTTTCTGCCCTCGGCAACAGTGGGGCAGGCTCAGATATGGCTGTGGGGGAGTCTGGCTGCTGTCTGGCTGGGTATGAAGTGGTGGGGGCTGCTCTGGGACATTGTGCTTAGACTTTGCTTTTCTCCCACAGCATCATTTTCTGCGAGGCCGTGGCCATCTATGGGATCATCATGGCAATTGTCATCAGTAACATGGCTGAGGTATGGGCTGCCCCTGTGGGCCACAGTGGGAATGGGCAACTGGGCACAGACCAGTGTTGTGAGCAGTGGTCTTGTGGCAGCTTTGGGCACTGTTGTGGCTCTGCAAGCCCTTGGGTTGGTAGTCTGTGCGGTGGTCCTTGTGTACACTGAAGAGCGGGCTGAGGAGCACACACAAGGCAGGTATCATGAAGCCACTCAGGGACACGGATTCAGGAACCAGCTCTGGCCAAAATGTGGCAGCCTTGTGCTGCACTGTGGACAGGGACCTCTCCCAGGCGCTATGAACTTGCCATTAACCCAGCCCCTTTGCTTTCTCTCAGCCTTTCACTGCAGTCATCCCAGAGGAGATTGGAGCCAGGAACTACCACGCAGGTAAGGACTGCTTGGTCACCATGAACATTGCAACACCCTGACTGCCACTTTCTGACTCACCTGCTGTAAGTGTCTGAAGGACAAGTGACTCTTCTGCCAAAAAGTGGCTTTTTAATTACCTTCTCAAGGCAATCCTACACGCTGCTGGGTGCTGTCACTTGCTGGCCTGGAGCTGTGGGAGCCAGGATGCAGCCAGGAGGACACTGCTGGGGCTTGGCAGTTCTGGCTGTCCCATCACCTGGAGGCAGAGCTGCTGCAGCATGCCCCAGGTGCAGGTAGAAGGGGGTTACCCCCTGCTCTCACAGTGATTCTCTCTCACAGGTTTCTCCATGTTTGGGGCTGGCCTGACTGTGGGGTTGTGCAATCTCTTCTGTGGGGTCTGTGTGGGCATCGTGGGCAGCGGGGCTGCCCTGGCTGATGCCCAGAACGCCAGCCTCTTCGTCAAGATCCTGATTGTGGAGATCTTTGGCAGTGCCATAGGGCTCTTTGGGGTCATCGTTGCTATCCTGCAGGTACCCACCTCCTGGGGCCACCAGGCTTATATGAGCACAAGGTGCCTGTCACCCTGAGTGCTCTTCAGCTCCAGGGAGACACCCCTAGGCTCCAGCATCATGCTCTGCACTGGGACAGGGAGGCCGCTCACAGGGTTTGGGATGGCACAGCTCTCCCCACAGCATTCTGTGCCTGAACTCTTGATGGTCCCTCTGAGCAGCTATCACTGAGTGTGTCACCTTGGGTGTACCCTGTGTGATGCTCATGTCTTATCAGTGAGGTGATAAGCTCTCTGCAGCTTCTGAATGGTCCTAGGGTGTTTGGGTGGAACTGGGGTGCTGGGCTGGGGCATGTGGGGCACAGCCTAACCTCTTTTCTGTTTTTTCTTCCTAGACATCTAAAGTAAAAATGGGCAACTGAGCCCTGTCCCACCCAGCCTGTTCCAGCCCACCCCAAGAGGTGCTGTATATACTTATTTAATGTTTCTATCCTTGACTGGGGTGGGAGCTGCCCGGCAGTGGGAGCAGGAGCCCAGCTGTGTAGAGCCCTGTCCCGCCAACCTATCGGCCTGTCGGAAGAAACAAACTTCTCTGTGTGACAAATTCTGCCCCAGCAGCCTGGGCCCTGCTGCTGCGTGTCCCCGGTGTGTGTAGAACCTACCACCAGTGCAGTTCTGTGTCCGTGAAATAAATAATGGTTCTTGTCCAAGGATGCAGCTCCTCCTCTGCCCTGTGTGCACCCGGGAAGCTAGCAGGGAACAAGTGCTGGTTCAGGCTGTCCTGCTCAAGGTTCCCCTCTGGCAGAGTCCCTGCTCTGCTCCAGGAGCCTGGTGGTGCCCTCCCTGTATGGGGTTAACCCTGCTGCCTGCTGAGCCCTCTCTGGGCTGTGGGAACTCTGCTGTATGGGAAAGCTCTGCTTTGCTGCCCAGAACAGGTAGGAGGCTGCTGGAGCAGACATTGGGCAGCCCCACGCTGCTTCTGCCAGGCTCCTGCCAGCACTGGCACTGCCCCACACAAGGCGTGCTGGAGCCACAGGCACAAGCTGGTTTGGGCTTTTGGGTCCCATCCAGCTAATTTAGCACACAGTGTCCATAGCCCCATTGTGTAGCTTGGGAGCACCAGAAGGGCAGAGGCGCAAAGATCTTGCCCCTTCCAAGGCTGTCCTCCGGCCAGCCCCTCCCTCATGTGACTGCTGGCTGGGTGCTGCTGGGTGCCTGGGCTCCCCATTCTGGTGTGCCTCTTGGCCCTGGGGGGCCCTGGCAGAGGTCTTGAGGTGGGGATGCTTTGTGCTCCTCTCCTTCCCTCTCCCTGGCTGTGGTGAGTACAGCATGGGGAAGTGGCTGTGGAGAGCTGGGCATGCAGCTCATCTGCTTGGGGGAATGGAAGAACAAGGTCCTCCTGCCTCCGCTCTGCAGAGAGCCTGGAGCCGATGCTTCTGCAGTCTGCTGTATCCAGCACAAGCTCTCGTCCTGCTGTGCTGCCAGAACACCTTTGCAGGGGAGGCATTGATCCCCAGTGCTCTGAGTGCTGCTGCAGAACAGATACGCACCTGGAGCTGCCTCGCTCTTTTCCCACCTGGATGTGACAGTCTGGGGCAGTGGTGGGGCTCCTGGAGCCATGGAAGGGTTTGCTCACACTTGCTGATTTTTGCCCTTGGGTTAGGACAGCATGACCTCTCTGAGGTCTGCTGGCTCTGCTCCACGTCCTGCATGCTTCAGGATAGTGTTTCAGCCCTGGGTGTGGGGAAGACTACTGGGGCAAACCAGACCACTGCTCCTGCTGGCTGTCCTCTAGGGCTGGAGGACATAAGCCGGGCCCTGCTTGCTCAGAAGAAAGGGTGTTGGGTGTTCTGCTCATCCCATGCGAGGCCTGTACCTTCATCCTCTGGCATTGCTGCTGCTGCAGGCCAGGGACACCTGACAGGGAGCTGCCATCTCATCAGACCCACACCAGGCTCATGGGGCTGCATTCAGGAAGAAGATGCCTGTGCTGGTGGTATAAGGCTGCTGTATGGGTTAATCATCTTCCTGGTTACCAGCTGTCTTGAAAGGCTTACCTACTTGTCTCTCAGGGATGCGTCTTGCCTTGTCCTGCCTTGGCTTGATAGAAATCTACCCACTGTCAGAAATCTCCCTCTCTGAGGTGCTTTTGAGACCTCCAACTCTCACCTGTGTGTACCACAGCCAGAACAGGCTCCAGACTTGTCCATGGGCCTCTTACGAGGACATGAGACCCACCAGGGCAGGGCTCATGGTGTCTGGGGTGGCCCCCAGCCTGCCTCCCATGGACAGGTGAGCATCCCTTGTGCTCCCTTGTTCTAGGTCCATGCACCTGAGTTCTAGGACCTGGGTGTGCTAAATGCGTGCTGCCCAAGCATGGAGAAAAAGCTTAAGCAGGGCTCCAGCATCTTCTGTGTCTCATTCAAGGAGAAGCAGCAGGAGGAGCTGAAAGATGATTTGGTGACAACATGTTAAGTACTGGTGGGGAAATGCCACCTGCTGAAGAGCTGAACCAAGAGCTGGAGGCAGAAGCTGAACAAGTGCCAGCAAGGATGGGCTGATTCGGTGCTGCTCCAATCTCTGCTGTAAGGTTGTCTTCTTAAGGGAGCAGCTGTGGGGCAAAGGGTAAGGCCTTGCTGCAGTGAGTGGCCTGACACAGGCACAAGCAAAGGGGACAGGGGCTAACCAGTACATACCATACCATCTGATTGCTGGCAAGAAGGGACAGGCTGTGAGCGGCACAGAAGTTACTCCCGTTGGGCCAAGCTCTCGGTGCCACCGGTCCAAGATCTTTTGTTGATGTTGTGGTAGGGAGGGTGGGATTCGCAGCGTTTCCTAGCAATGGAACATGGAACGGCGGGAGGCGAGGGGGAAGGCACAAATAGGCCATGACGGGCGCTGAACCCAACACTCGGGACGAGCCTGGGTGTCTCCCGGCAGCAGGAGGGAGGGGAGACGGGAACATCGAGACGCCGCGGTGCCCGGGGGCGCTCGGGGGGTGCCGGTGCCGCGCTTGGGCCCAAGGCCTGTGGGCATCAAGCATCCCTCGGACGGGAGGGCTCTGTGTCCGTCGGACCCCGGTCCCCGAGGGGCTGCCCCGGCCCGGCGGAAGGGCGGTCCCGGAGAGAAGGGCGGGCGGCGGCGGCGGCCCCGCCCGGTGCGGCGGCGGGCGGAGCCGGCGTGCGGGCGC